>JAVTVY010054551.1:0-29760 GCA_036873755.1 Hanleya hanleyi | reverse complement strand
AATCTCACTAATATATGAATGATACATTAGAGCCAACCTTATAATCTCACTAATATATGAATGATACACTAGAGCCAACCTCATAATCTCACTAATATATGAATGATACATTAGAGCCAATCTTATAATCTCACTAATATATGAATGATACACTAGAGCCAACCTTATAATCTCACTAATATATGAATGATACACTAGAGCCAGCCTTATAATCTCACTAATATATGAATGATACATTAGAGCCAACCTTATAATCTCACTAATATATGAATGATACACTAGAGCCAACCTTATAATCTCACTAATATATGAATGATACACTAGAGCCAACCTTATAATCTCACTAATATATGAATGATACATTAGCGCCAGCCTTATAATCTCACTAATATATGAATGATACACTAGAGCCAACCTTATAATCTCACTAATATATGAATGATACACTAGAGCCAACCTTATAATCTCACTAATATATGAATGATACATCAGAGCCAGCCTTATAATCTCACTAATATATGAATGACATATTAGAGCCAACCTCATAATCTCACTAATATATGAATGATACATTAGAGCCAGCCTTATAATCTCAGTAATATATGAATGATACATTAGAGCCAGCCTTATAATCTCACTAATATATGAATGATACATTAGAGCCAGCCTTATAATCTCACTAATATATGAATGACACATTAGAGCCAACCTCATAATCTCACTAATATATGAATGACACATTAGAGCAAACCTCATAATCTCACTAATATATGAATGAACACATTAGAGCCAACCTTATAATCTCTCTAATATATGAATGATACATTAGAGCCAACCTTATAATCTCACTAATATATGAATGACACATTAGAGCCAGCCTCATAATCTCACTAATACATGAATGACACATTAGAGCCAACCTTATAATCTCACTAATATATGAATGATACATCAGAGCCAACCTCATAATCTCACTAATATATGAATGATACATTAGAGCCAACCTCATAATCTCACTAATATATGAATGACCACATTAGAGCCAACCTTATAATCTCACTAATATATGAATGACACATTAGAGCCAACCTCATAATCTCACTAATAAATGAATGATACACTAGAGCCAGCCTCATAATCTCACTAATATATGAATGACACATTAGAGCCAACCTCATAATCTCACTAATATAAGAATGACACATTAGAGCCAACCTCATAATCTCACTAATATATGAATGACACATTAGAGCCAACCTCATAATCTCACTAATATAAGAATGACACATTAAAGCCACCCTCATAATCTCACTAATATAAGAATGACACATTAGAGCCAACCTCATAATCTCACTAATATATGAATGACATATTAGAGCCAACCTCATAATCTCACTAATATATGAATGACCACATTAGAGCCAACCTTATAATCTCAGTAATATATGAATGATACATCAGAGCCAGCCTCATAATCTCACTAATATATGAATGACCACATTAGAGCCAACGTTATGATCTCACTAATAAATGAATGATACACTAGAGCCAGCCTCATAATCTCACTAATATATGAATGACACATTAGAGCCAATCTCATAATCTCACTAATATATGAATGACACATTAGAGCCAACCTCATAATCTCACTAATATATGAATGACATATTAGAGCCAACCTCATAATCTCACTAATATATGAATGACACATTAGAGCCAACCTCATAATCTCACTAATATATGAATGACACATTAGAGCCAACCTCATAATCTCACTAATATTTGAATGATACATCAGAGCCAACCTCATAATCTCTGTAATATATGAATGACATATTAGAGCCAACCTCATAATCTCACTAATATATGAATGACACATTAGAGCCAACCTCATAATCTCACTAATATATGAATTACATATTAGAGCCAACCTCATAATCTCACTAATATATGAATGACACATTAGAGCCAACCTCATAATCTCACTAATATATGAATGACACATTAGAGCCAACCTCATAATCTCACTAATATATGAATGACATATTAGAGCCAACCTCATAATCTCACTAATATATGAATGACACATTAGAGCCAACCTCATAATCTCACTAATATATGAATGATACATCAGAGCCAGCCTCATAATCTCACTAATATATGAATGACCACATCAGAGCCAACCTTATAATCTCACTTATATATGAATGATACATCAGAGCCAACCTCATAATCTCACTAATATATGAATGACACATTAGAGCCAACCTTATAATCTCACTAATATATGAATGACCACATTAGAGCCAACCTTATAATCTCACTAATATATGAATGATACATCAGAGCCAACCTTATAATCTCACTAATATATGAATGATGCATCAGAGCCAACCTCATAATCTCACTAATATATGAATGACACATTAGAACCAAGCTCAAAATAGATCAACGCAGGTGAGAGAGAAACCCCAGCCCAACAGGCCACCTTACCACCTCCAGGTCACCTTACTCCACCCCGCCCACTTTACCACCACCATCCGATACTACTACGATGGAGTGCCCAAGTACACTGTAAACTGAGGTGTTCAATTATTGGGGAAGCCCCCGTTGCCGCTGTAGAAGAAATCCAATTGGGAAATTAAGACCCACTCCCAGAGCTTTAATGGGAGCCCAGCAAGTGTGAGCTGAGAAAATCTTAGCTGGGTTGAAAGATAGCAGGCGGACTAAAATTCCTAACGGAATACTTTTCCTTTCGCACCTGAATATTTCCATTGATCATGTTGATAATACATGAGGGGGAACTACTAGACCTGGACAAGTTTAGAAATGAGGTCATCGATTCTTGAAATAGGTTAAAAGTGCTCCGAAAGAAGGTCTAAAATTCGTAACATTACATTGCAAAAGGGGAACAATTACGAAACATGACTGTGGCTTGACCGTCAATGCAATAAATGATATGACCAGCGTGTGCGTGCCTGCGATAACACATTAATGCACAAAACGTGCTATACGGTCATTCTAGTCAATAGAAGAGAATGCCCATATTAATAACAGCGTATAATAACCTCATATCTGAACTCCATTCAATATTTGTCGATTGTTGTGGGGACTTAATAATGTCAATAAGCCAGGAGTACTCAGTCGGTTGGACTAACAATCCAGTGAAAGTAACCCATACGAGGCCATACGCCGTTCCTAGGAGATGGAATCACATATGTGTGGTTCTGTGAGAGTGTGTCCAATAAACTGACCCTCAAATATTTCTACATGTAGCAAATGTTGTTTAATTTAGTTGACTTTGATTTATTGGGGTGTGCAGAAATCCAGAACGAATCAAGCATCGCGATAGGCCTGCATAGCATGAAGTGACCATATGCTTATCCGCAGCATATACATGTATACATGGTATACACACGTTTTCTGCGCACATTGAAAACGGCATCAGCGGTTACGTCATTTCAACATACAAACACATAATTGGATAAACATACATTTAAAATGAATTGCTTTCAATGTGCTAGTTTCCACCAAATTTCATATATGTAGTCATCCCGCACTGCAGATGTGGCTTCTTCGAAAATCTTTCTGACGCCAGTGGTTTTTACCTCTCGGCCAAAATGGCTTGGGGGTATTGTCTTCATCATGTACGACTAAACGTCTGTCCGTCTCCATTTTATCATTGCCGCCATATCTCCAGAAGGAATACGTATGGGAGCACAACACGTACATCCCACATACATATGGCCATAGAGCATAAGCCTATTGAAAATTAGCGAGATTAACCCATATTTTCCGGGTCACCAAGTCCAACGTTTAAAATGATTCACCAATTTAGTTATCTTTGAAATGAATCTGCCTAGGACTAACAAATTTAGTTTGCACACATGTACATGCATGTGGTCATAAAGCAGAAGAGATTGATATTGTGTGGAAGGTTTGATATTGTGTGGAAGGTTTGATATTGTGTGGAAGGTTGGAGGCGGGAGTTTTGGCTACACAATATACTCTGTGTGCATCTATTTTATGCCCGATATTAACGGATGCGGGTCATAAGCATGTACTAAGTACGGACAGATGAAATTAATTGTCCCGTCGCCGACAATATTGTCGGTAGAAACGGAAATGTTTACAACAAATAGCAACTAATGCCACCCCATGGCATCTGTTCAGTAAATCAAATATCCATCATCTAATATGTCATAATTCAGCCAGTGAGGCCTATTTCTGGGTACTGTCTAATACGAGAAAAAAAAATCTTCCGGATGATGTACACAGATGTACTGAGCTAAAAAGCCAGATGGTGAATTCAGATGCTAAGCCCTCTGCTACTTCGCCATAGATGAAGTTCAAGATACAGACACTGTTAACTTGCAATGCCTGCAGTATGTTGACAGGGCCGTATTATCATCCCAGCGTGAGATATCTGTTTTCTCGGGGAGTCTAACTCTGTGGTCCCTGAATATGATTTTGATTTAGTAAACTTTCTATCTGTGCAATCGAGAGACGATGCTACACCGGATATGAGTTCTCTCCTGAGTGGGTGTATTATACTTCCTGCATTGTCAAATATATATATATATAACCGTGGGACATCTGGAAACCAAAATGTTCACTTCCCAAAAAATATTTTCTGCTAATCTGATCCAAAAACAGAAAAGTGTGCCTTAAAAGTTAGGAGACCGGACGTGTTTTTCAATACTTGTTATTTAGTTTCGTATATAATATGTTAATGAAATTACTGCACACACTCTAAGATCAACTGAAAACAACAAACTTGTAAATTTGTGCAATTTTTTACCTTTGCCAGGCGATTCAAAATCCAACCGGATATACTGTCCATCCATTCAGGAACAGTAAGATTATGGCGGGCTTCGTTCTCAATTCGGATTGGTCAATCGCGACAGCTGATCAGTGCGTGACCTCTCTTGCCGGAGGCATGTCGCGACTGACCAATCAGAACTGAGAACGAAGCCCGCCATAATCTCACTGTTCCTGGATGGATGGACAGTTACGTTGGATTTTGAATCGCCCGGCAAAGGTAAAAAAAATTGCACAAATTTACTAATTTAACGACGGGAATATATAAAGTGATACTTGTAGAATATGCTGATGTATTTTGTTTGGCGGTAAACCATTTATTTCTCGATTCACCCAAAGTGCGTTTCACACCTTGTTGTGGATTTATATAAAGCATGGGGTTATATATAGAGACCCCATATTTCGACACTTCACCCTACTATCACCGCCCCCCCCCCCCCAAAAAAAAACTCTTGTTTGCGGGCCTGTGAATGAACCAAGGTCCACCCGCCGATACCATGTTCGCAAGCTTTTGCTGAAGTTTCATGAAATTCTGAGAAAATGAAGATAATTTGACAGATTTTCCAACATCATAATGACAACCTTGGATATATTCCCAATATCCGTCCTAGTGACATTTCCCTGCAAACACAACACGTTTTCATAACATTTAGAAAAGGTGATATTAAAAAGTTTTTAAAACATTGTTAAACGTTTCTGGAAAATATTTTTCCCGTAGCATAACCAAAATATTTTTACATCATTCAACATTTTTCACCAAATAAAAATGAAAATATTATTATGACATTCTCCAAACGTTATTATGATTCAGCAAAAAAAGGTTTTCCAAAAAGAAACCGTGACGTTGTGAAGCTGCATAGGTACGAGCTAATCATTGCAAAGGACGAGGAGAAGACCGACCGGGATTCGATCACTCAACCTTTCGCTTAGGAGTCCAAAACTCTAATAACTGAGCTAAAGAGACATTTTTGCTAGCTACAAACTAGTACAAACGCTGGATGAGTGTCCCCCGTTACAATTGAGGTTTTAGCCTCTTTTCTCCATTATCTCTAGCCGTGGTTCTTATGCCAAAGCCGTTTACAGACCTACATCAGGGAAGATGCATCGTCACAAGAAGGACGCTATATATGTAGCAATCAGAGGAGGTCCTATCCCAACATTGATACATTTCCTCAATTACAGCATTACATTGTGGCATGAACTGGAGACATGAAAATGAACCATCCCCAACAACACGAAACAGGATTGTGTCGATCAATTATTTTGCTTCCGTGCATCAACCCTGGTGAGCATACTAACCATCGCTATGACGCTTACAAAGTATCTTTCTGAGATTTGATTTCCAATATTGAAATAACACCGGGAAATTCAAAATTAAGCTATGATGTAATGGTGTAATATAGCTACAATATTCAGTGGAGGGACATTTTGACTCGTGGTTGATATAACGCAATGTTAAATGCACAGTCAAACGAAGGCATTGGGAGAAGTGACTGACACTATTATGCAGAGTATCTGAAGAACCATACTTCGGATTAAATTATAAACTACTGAAGATGCCCACTTGGTGTGCCGTGGACGGCGGAAGTCGTTAAACCTACCAGGCTTGGGGGAAGGGGAATTCCTACCCTATCACCGGAACAACAAAAAATTGAGAGCTGAGACTCCGGGACTCGGTAGTATATCATATTGGAGTCATTTTGAGCCTATTCGCATAACCCCCGAGCAGAGAATCATGGGTAAATTCAAAACGGTGGACTACCAGAAAAGTGATGTTTTCGCCATTTTTCTTCAAAATTCCTGCTTTTCCGTGATGAAAAATGGACAAAAACTATTTTATTTCACATGAGATTATTATTCACTAATTCATCATGCAGGTTTTTACGAAGAAATTACATAAATAAAAAAAAATCGAAAAATCGACCAAATAATACTTTTTTTTAAAATGACCTCAGTATGACGTCATCAAAGCAACCATCTTGTTTTCCCCCCATTTTTTGGTAGAGCTAGACCCAAGGTGTGGTAAGTTTAAGTTTCCCAAGCTGAAGAGGTAGGAAAATAGTTAGGGGAGGGGGCGGCGCGAAATGACCTGGGCAGGTTCCAAACAGCCCGGGCCTCTCTAAAATAGAGATAAAAAATGTCGTTTTTCCTTAATAACTTTTGACTTATTCATCATAACGTTCCAAAATCTTCAGCCGACTTACCTATATATTGTTACATGTCGTAATAGTAATTTTCCAATAAAAGTGTGCATAGTCTAATTATTAATTAAAAAAATGTCGTCTATTCTCATGCAAAATAGATAGACGTCAATTTGTTTTTTCAACACCATACGATTTGGATATATATGTCCATGGTCGACTAAATCTCTTCATTGCGGAAAATACCCCCGTCCCCCCCCCTTCCCGGCCCCACCCTCCCTTATATATTCTCGCTATATAGAGTGCTGAAACGTGTCACAATGTATCATTGAGTCAAGCTCTATTAGCAAATGTATAAAAATCCAAGATGGTAGCCACGATGACGTCACAGTGACGTCATTTTCAATAAAGGCTTTTGGGACGATTTTTCGGTCAGATTTTTCGAATTTATTATTTATGTGTTTTCTTAGCAAAAACTGCATGATAAATGAGTAAATAATAATCTGAATAAAACAGCGTTTGCCTACTTTTTCCCACAGAAAACTGATTAACTTAGCATGATACAGAAGGAGGGCGACTGCAAAAATATTAACGAAAAGCATTTTGTAAATCAATACAGTTCGCTAATATTTTAACATATATGAGTGAGTTCAGAATGGGGTTACTGGAGCCGAAAATAAAGATCATGGTGCCGGTAATTTAGCACGTGACAGGCGATAATTATTCCCAACCCTCTACTAATTGTTATAATTACTCTATTATTGTAGTTTTACCCCCATTATTGTAGTACATTATTGACAATAATAAAGGATACATTGGACAAATTAAAAAACAACTTGCCTGTATATGTAACAACTTCCTAGCTGATTGTTATGACTGTTCTATTTAGTGTTAGTGTTCCGCATCATCGTCACTGATAAGGCTGTAGTGGGTATAATTATACAGGGAACAATGGAGTCAGTAGACCATTGAGAGAGATCGAAATTCTGGTGAAAACACAGATTTGCCGCAACAGGTTGATGAAATGTGACTGTCAATTGCCATTCACAAATTCTTCTGATCGGCCCCAGCTACCAGTTTCGTTTTGCCCGAATATCGGAACATTTCCTGAAAATAGCTGGTCATATAGCTGGGCCCCCCCCCCCCAACGACTGCGGTGTATCCTGGACTATGGGATTGGCTATCTCTACAATTGGTTGTTAGCTTAGACTGTACGACTCTCTGTTAAATCAAGATATTAACAGTATCTGCGTACTGTTCCAGCTGTCTCCCCTTCAGAGATTAATTGGTCGTGTTCGATCCGAGCTGAATCGGTGCATATGGGATGTACATTCTCTTTCTCCTTCATCTCCCGACTTTCCTATTTAGTTCTTTAACTTTATAACAAATTGGCCGATTCCGCTCAAATGTCCGCTCAAAGTAGGATAGCTACGGGATCATGCTATTGGTCGAGCACCAATATTGAGGTTGATAGGTCAAGGTCACTGTGGCCAATAAAATTAAATCTTGTGAGTGAATACATGATGGGAGACGATGTGTCGCAAAGAAAAATTGAGATCAAATATGGTGGTCACTTTGGAAAAAATCAGGAAATCGTTGAAAATAATTTTTTTGACTAGATACTTCTAGTGAGAGATGATTTGTGAGGTAAAACTATTGAGTCAAAAACGTCAAAATTCAACGTCTCCGTGGCCCCACCAATTATTGAAAACATTGTCGGAGCTATTGTCCCAGTTCAAGCAGGTTTGACTGAGGGCTATCTTCACCTTTCTCCTTTGAAACCTTTGTGATGTTAGGGTACAAGGATATGAACATCCTCCCCACAGCGCATGCTACGTTTCGCAGGCTAATTCACCATCCCTGCCTCCAATAGCGGAAGTTGACCTTTGCTACGTTGCTATGACGTACAGGGGGAAACCAACGAACGCACGGTTCCGTTTGAACCCGGCCGAACAACTCCTTCGGTGTTGCACATGAGCGAACTACTTTTCATATGCTCTGTCCAGATAAACAGGGAAAATTATCTCCAGATAATTCTTTTTAACGCTAGGTCAACAGAGGTATTATACAGACTTGAAAAGTAATCGAAATGTTCGGTGAACATTTATTTTACTATTTATGATGTCACTTCCGGCGATGTGCGCGAAGGCCCCGAATCCGGTCCAAAAATCTTACTGGTGGCTGGGGTGTTATTAGACCCCCAGCGAGGTGGTTGGGATGTGAATTGTGATCAAACTTCAGTCAGACAAGAAACCTATCGGGATAGAAAGGTGAAGGGTCAAGGTTACCAGGATGTCAATGAAAATCCTAGTTTGTGAGGTCAAAAATTCAAGGCCAAGATCACCACCGCCACCAACAACAACAACAACAACAACTCTTTGAATCGAAAGAGAATTAAATTCATAAATTCATTGAAGCATGAAAGACTTATACATTTTGTTGAATGCCAAGTAGAATTCTATAACCAATGGATTTCTCCCGAATTTAGTCTAGTTAACCATGGAATCAGAAAAATGACCTGAAACCACAAAAACAAAATCAAATATCTAACGCACAGTAACTTTTTTGTCGGAAAGAGAGGAAACTTGATCAGGATTTTTATTGATTCAGATAGAGTGACCTAAAATCGAAAAAACATATCACCTGTGCATTCCAAACAATTTCACGTAGACCTAATCATGGTCATAAGAGAAACACATGCATCAGTGCCTACGGGTCACAGTGCTATTTTTGACGTTTTTAGAGGTTATTCTAGCCTGTCTGGTATTATTTCCAATGTAATGGATCTTTTGGGATGAAACTTTGCAGCAGACATCTGCTACTCTACAACTGATCTTTGACCTATTTTTTATGTCAATCGGTGCTCCTACCTGCCCGTTTCTTTGAGAGATCAACAAGATTAGCCTGTCGATATGTAGTAAGGGTGCTATTTTGACACTTCGGAATCAAATGGCATTATTTATTCAACTGCAGCTACAATTGATTCGATTAGTAATGGATAATTAATTTTATCACCTATATACTATGAATTCTGCATCCTTCATAGCAATGATAATTACTGTATCAGTCAATTTGTGGCCACAAGCTGATGATAATAAAATGAGAATGTAATTTCTCAAAATAGAACGGTTTTTTTATCAGAAGCTCCGCCCCCTTCATTTTCATTGACTGATTGGAGTCACGTCAGAGATTCATTACGCGCTAAGTTCTCAAGCACTCGCCGGACGAGTTCAACGTTATTGCACACAAGGCCGATGTATACGATTTATTTACCGATATATGAAGCTCAAATCAACGAAGCTCGAGCACCAAATATTCTGGTCAGTAAAGACGTGTTTAGTATGTAAACTCTGCAGAATTCATAGTATATAGGTGATAAATAGATCATCATACTTTGTTTTCAGTTCATGTCGTTCGAGATGTTTTCCCATCGCTCGCGCGGTGATACCAACTCTCGTCCTGCCTTTGGCAGGACTCGAGTTGGTATCACCGCGCTCGCGATGGGGAAACATCTCTCACGACATGAACTGAAAACAGCGTATGATAATCTATAAATATACTTTTTATTTCAATGGTATATGTTTATGAAGTTAAAATAGTTTCCATCGCGAAAACTCAGAGGATATTTTAAGGACCCTCACGGCGCCTAACAAACCAGCAAGTGTCCTTGACCCTGCATGGAGGGTAGGGACACCCTTGTTGCAAACTCTTTGTGTTTTCCTACGAAGTAGGCTACCGATCGCAAATTGTCCGGTAATAAGTGAGTCAGTGAGTGAGTGAGTCAGTCAGTCAGTCCATACGAATCCTTTCGTCGGCAAAATAAAGAGAACCGTTGACATTAGAACCTTGATTTTTGGCATGAACGTGCATTAGGGCATTGTTACCAGCAAGTTCCGAGCTGACCGAATTCTGATGAAAATTTGATTTATAATTATTTTTTGTATTATTTATTGATGGCTCAGCGAGTGTACTATCATGCTCATCGGGAACCCTTTGCTGTATGTTTCACTGTATATATAACACAGTACAAAACCTGGTGGGATATGCCATCCGTAATTGTTTTGAGAGCTAGAGGTCACAGCAGTGTAGCTGAGTCACCCCCAATAGGCCTATAAACAGATCAGAACTAACAGTCTGATAGGCTTGGGATTCGAGAATGCAGTTAATACTGCCATGGTGTAATAATTAAATTGTTCAGAGCAGGGGAGACAAAAATAAACAGATCTGTCTGGGAGTTAAAAAAATATCACAACAGATGGTACCGGTATTACATTAAACCATCGACAGTGCAGATTCTATGAGTTCACATGTTGACGTCTTTATTAATTTATTACCGTTCCAGGGGACATTTGATCAACTGCCGTTAACTTGAGACACACACTTTTGCTATATACACACATGTTTTGATTAACTGCTACATTATGGGAAACGAAATTAAACAGATATGTAATCAGTATTAAGAGGCTGTATTTTAGACGCTAAGTACAATCCTCAAATTCTACATTCATCAGATTGCCGATACCCAAAATGTGTTGTCTCATATATCTAGATAACAACGTGATGTAGAGATGCTATTTATTCATCTTTGTACCGGTCATGCTCAGGAGAATGACATAGGATCATTATTATCTTGTGCCGAGAAGGTGTTGGTCTTGAGTTGAATTACCGTAAACTACATAAATGCTACATTTTTACTATAGGACTATATATAAGAATTTGTTGTATTGTTGGGAAAATAATGCGATTCAAAAAGTTGTTTTGGTCCTGGACAAGGGCACTGAAAACCATTAAAGAGATGTAAATGTATTTTCACACGTAAAGCCTGAAACCTACTGAACTTTTTATTATTCAATCTGTTTCCTTTAGTTGAAAAATTGTAAAATTAAATCGACGATGGTTATTTATTTTTGGAATGAAGGCGCATTAGGAGACTGTTACCAACAAGTTCTGAGCTGACCTACTTTTGATGAAAATTTCTGGTGATTTTTTATGAAAAAAAATCATCTTAATATAGGCAGGATTTCAACTGGGGGTGGGGATTTCCAAGAGTTCAGTTCGCGTCGGAGTCCTAACGCCTACCCTACTTCGTAGGTCCTGTGACGTTAGTCACACTGCTCATGTTCAAGTTACATAGTGGCAATTACCAAAATGGATACATAGAATTGAAGAAGAGTATCCCATTGATAAACGCAAAGTATTTTTTGGTGCATTTGTGTGATAAGAACATTGAATCCCCCACCAAAATTTGAGGTGAAAAATAATTGATTTTTATTTTCAAAGTTGATTTTTCGATAGCAAATATTGTCTGGACGGTTGAAATTTTGAACACTGATGAATTTCAACTTCCTCTTCAAACGTGTGCAAAATTGTCCATATCCATGAAGGCTGCGCGTGTAACCCCACGGAGTATTCAAAATAACACCCGTCCAAAATAAAACTGTTAATCGTAGATCAAACTGTCGAAACTATATCATTAGCTTTACCAGAAAATGTAAGCACATATTCGATTGGCTGCCCTGGTGATGTCACAGTGACGTCATATCCTTATAAGGTAATTTACGTATAGTTTTGACCGATTTGATCGTCTCGATTTTTTTTTTTTTTCTCAAAAACTGATAAATATGCAAGAGAATCATTATTTGAGCAATATAAATTTGTCGCATGTGCTTTGTTCAAAGACGGAGAATTGAGAACCCGGAAAAGCTTTTGCACCTATTTACACTAAGTATGACTCAAATAATATACGCAATAAAGTTCGCAGTTCTTCAGTTTATCAGTTACAGCGAAATTGTTCCTTTCCCAGAACAGATATACGCTTAGCACTTTGTGACACAGGTCTTGAGTGCATATGCAATGGATTTTGAAAAGTCGCTTGAGAAACAATACATTTCAAAAATATGAAAGAGGTTTTCGTTCATTGTCATACATGAAATACCCGGTGAAGGGAGGGAGAGCGGGGGCGGGGGGGGGGGGGGGCTCTAATCTTTCGTGTAAAAAAAATGAAATGTGTTTTTTCCATAACTTGAAGTACGCTAGGCATAAGAACACCCTTATTTGATATCGGAAAGTGTATTTTGCAGATGCGCCTCAACCTTCAGCATCTCATTACTGATTCAGTCATCACCAGCTCGTTTACGAGGAATACCAGAATGGCAGATTTTAGGATTGAACCTGCAATATCTAAGCGAAAATTCAGTCAATACTCGGTCTGTGGAATCTTTCACGGGATGGATTAATTACATTAGAGGGAATGTTGAATGCTGTTCACTTATGGATGTTTAACAATGTTTAAAATATAACATACAGTGAATGTTATACCCCTTGCTTTTTGACTATGCATGCTTTCCGGACTCCTCGATTATTGCCAGACATCCACAGAATATCTACCTCATTGCTGGACGAGCATTTGTCATTGGAATCATCAACATTCCATTTAAACCCCACCCGCTTCCCCTGTCCCCACCTCTACCAAACTTCATACAGTATCTCCAAAACAACAAAAGATTTAGTGCTGACACTCCGGGACTGTATAGCAAATCATATTCGAGTCACTTTGAGCTTATTTGCATATCCCTACGACCACCTGATCATGGGTAATTTCAAAATGATGGTGTGACTTAACAATTGAATTTTCGTCGTTTTTCTGCATAATATTTTCCTTTTTGCTCCAAAATGTAACAAGCGAAATGGCAAAAAAAATCATTGTATTTCATAACAGATAACTATGTCGTAATTCACTACATGTAGTTTCTCCGAAAAAAAATGTCATAGATTAAAAATTCGGAAAATCTGACAAAAAATCTACTCACTATGAGGTCATCAGGGTGGTCATGTTGGATTTTTTTACATATCCTGATAGAGCATTAACCCAATATATATTGTGGAAAGTTTCAGCCCAAGGAGCAAGAACATATTTAAGGGGACACGGGAGGGGTGAAATGGCACTGCCTCAGGCTGCGGTACACCCTAAATCGCCAGGTCAAATAGGGTAAAGGTATCTACCGTAAGGTTAGGAACAAAAGACACCCAATCAACATGTCTTTAGGGCAGCTATCCCAACCTTACTATTGATATCCTGAACTTCTTGCAACTAAGTAAACCTGTGTACACCAACAACTCGATACACTGGCATATCTGTAGATATTGACAAATATAGGAAAACACATATTACTTCTGATGAGACTCTAACCTACGCGTTCATGATACCATTCACCTGGTCATACAGAACTGACGCTCTAACCCACTGAGCCACATTTCTAGGATACCAATCACCTGACCACACAAGACTGACGCTCTAATACACTGAGCCACATGTTCTATGGTACCAATCATCTGACAACACAGGACTGACGCTCTAACCTACTGAGCCATATCTTCTATGATACCAATCACCTGACCATACAGAACTGTCGCTCTAACCCACTGAACCACATCTTCTGGGATGCCAATTACCAAGCCACACAGGACTTACACTCCAACCCACTGAGCCATATCTTCTATGATAGCAATAACATGGCCACACAGGACTGACGTTCTAACCCAATGAGCCACATCTTCTAGGATACCGATCACCTGGCCACACATGACTGACGCTCTAACCTACTGAGTCACAACGTCCATGATACCAATCACCTGGCCACACAGGAATGACGCTCTAACCCCATCAGTCAAGTTGTCTATGATATCAATCGCCTGACCACACATGACTGACACTCTAACCCACTGAGTCACGTCGTATATGATACCAATCACCTGACCACACATGAATGACGCTTTAAGTCATCCCCTTCCAACAAATATCACATGCAGTCCCGATGACCCATTTTCCAGTATTTTGAACCCTTGTAAACCAGTACCCTATATATATATATATAACATGTCGGGTCTCGGCCATAAATATGTCTGAAAGCTCTCGCGCTGTATGTAATGCGACACAAAACAGGAACTTTTATATTCTTTCATGGTTTATGAATTCGAAGAAAATTAACCTAAATGAGTACACAAAGAGCAGTACTGCGACAGGATGATAACGGTTTTGCCATCAAAAAAACATTTTTGAAACGTGATTCAACCATGGTCAGCCATGGTTTGTCCGTGATTCCAATCGTCAGCGGTTACACAGGTGGAACCAAATAAAACCTATTTAAATGCAACATTGAAAGGGTGGTGGAAATCGATGCCGACGTACTGACAAGAAATCATATGACCCCACAGACAAATATACTGACTGCATATTTCTACATCGCAAGAACCAAAAGTGATCCCTGTGATGATTTGTATCCCAACCACGCTTTCATTGTAGCTGTTCATGTGGACATATTGAATGACATGACCACATGGTTCCTAGCACCTGCATGAGCGATATTATAGATACAAATATTTCAGGGCGATGATATAATGGCCCTATCAAGTAATCTGTTGAAAAATGATGAACTATATGACCGCCAGATGGCAAAAAACTTCCAAATCGAGGGAGTAGTTATTGAATGCGAGTTCCTATTCAGAACAAATACATGTGAGGTCCGATTGGTTCGACCAACTATGCTATCCGAAACTGTTCTACGTGAAACAAAAAAAAGTTGAAGTGAAACCAAATCGGTGACTTGAAGAACCAAACTAGTTCCATGTGGAACCATTTTTCAGATTTTTGTTCTGTAAGGAACCAAACTTGACTGCTTCTATCTTTGGTTCCATCAGTTTAGCAGAAAGAACTAAATTCAGTTTCATATGAAACCAAAAGTTCTGAGAGTATACATATACGGTCATCGTCAAAAGTAAAATCCATGTACGATGAGAGAGAGAGAGAATTAGGGGTTAACGTCGAATACGCACCGTATTTGAGGTTGTACCGAAGCTGGTATAGGGTTACTTTGTGCCTATCGACGTCGAGTTTCGAAAAAAAGATTGCTGCAAAGCTAAAGATTTTCTCAAACTCAATAAACTAGCATTGAGAGGAGGAGGTATCTCATGGGGGTATTTCTCCAATATACCATCTTGGTTAACTTAGATTTAAGATTTTCTTCGATCAGTTGGACTTCAAATTACGATTCCGGGAGAGATTTACAGTTCGAAGTTTTTAATGATACTCCTGGAACATCAGATAAGCATATCATGATATGTAAACGACAGCACATTGCACATAACGAAATAGTTATAACATCATATTTATGGAGTTTTTAATGGCGATCAGCCGATATACTATATTATACCTCTGGTTCCATGCTCCACTGGTCTCACGCATTGGAAGTCTAGGTCGCTTCGGGAAGTAATTTCCATACATGTATAGATCTCCCTATTCTACAATGTGGGGAAATATTTTGAACTGACTCAATGACAGAAATTAGGTGAATATGCTTTACATAAATATCGACATTTGAAGATGTGGGGTAATATGTTTAGAATTATACAATCTGCCATATAGTTAAAAATATTCACGAAAGGTGGCAGCTCATGCATATACTTCCCCATTCTCACCCATATGAGGACTTGCAAATACAATCCAAATCATGGAGATCGTTCATGCCAAAATCTACCCAGGCTGCGATCGTATGGGATCACTGGGCGAGAAAACGCGCGATAGGCAACGATATCGGATACTCGCCATTTGCCAGTTTCTCACTATGACCACACAACAGATGATATGAATACGTATGCATATATATGTAACATTTCATAGAGAAAACAACAAAAATAGGCCAACTAATTTCTCTTAATTTATTAACGAAAATGTTAAGTATATCCTGAAAATATAGGAAGTAATGTTACTTCGGTACCTATACAGAAACAAAACCATGATTTGAAGCCATGTGGGACTGGTTAAAACAAGTATGTAGTATGATTTCGTATGAGAGAATTTATACATATCACGAAGCCTGTACCAGCCCAAGCCAGTACCAGTCCAAGTGTAAGAAACTCTCAACTATGAGTGTAATCCGTCCCAAGATGAACGAAAGAACGTTCAACACAGAGCGCAAATATCAAACTTTTACATATGAAATATTTTGCGCCGATAACACAGCAACTTATATTTGTGGGTGTGTGAATATAAATAAAAGCGCTGCCTTTTTTTTATGGACGATATAAAAATAAACTTGCGGAACACCACAACACAGCATCTAACTCTTGCGGATTTTAAACGTCCGGGAGAAATATTATACATATAAAACTTGAATGCGAAAATAACAAATATACTTACACAATTTGAGCCTGCCATAGAATTGTAGCCCAAAGGAACGTAACTCCCTGTATCAACATTTTGATGCGTTTCTTCACAGAAAACACAGTTAATGACCAAAAGTTGTAAACGTTCTCGTAGTAGAAATTAGTTGGTACTGCCTTGGCCGTGCTTCCCTTCGGCCACCGTAGCGAATGAAGATGCTTAATAGATGCTCGACTGTTTAACTACCTAGTCTATTAATGGAAAACTATATTCGTCTCGATGAATTTGTCAGGCCAGTGAACTAGGAGTGAAAACGCATGTATTGGCCTATCTTCTTGTAATAATTCAGATAAGATGCAGTCGGACTGGCGTGTACAGGTCCCGCCCTTTCCCAGACGGTATATAGCGATGGTTCTCTCTCGATGCGGCTATGCTTGGTAACTTTCGGAATAATGACACTCAGCTGGTCCGCGTGTTCTATGTCCTTCTCCCTCATCCAAGATCGCCAAAGTCACATCAAAAGAGAATATTATTTTCTCAAGTTACTTCGGTGTTGGTGTATGCTGCAAAAACCGTTTCGGCGCGCCGCTGTGAAAAACCGGTGTTGTGCGAAGTGCGCTGATAACTGATAGGAGAATCGTCCCGTGTATAGTTAATTAGCGCTGGGAGTAGTACGAACTCTGTACACCATTATATATCTACGGTACCGCTACTACAAAACTAGCTCATTTACAGAAACATTAGCAACTGTCGGACAAATTAACAAGTTGATGACTAAATCTCATCCGAACGCCTATAGTGCGCAGATGTGTTGAAAGCCATGCGTCGTATATACATGTACAGTCAAATTGAAGTTGTTTTTCCTTATGCTTTGGTTTATGGTCAATGTTATTTCTCTCTCCTAGATTACACATACAATATCGAACGAAATGTTGGGGGTTTTTGTCTTTCGTTAGCGGAACTCACAAACTTTCAAAGTTCAGTATCAGGAATTTGGATTTTCGCAGAAAGGGGAGAGAAATATCATACTTGTAACAGAATCATTCCGTCTAGGTAATATTCCACATATGTAATAACCGACCAGACCGGTAGGATATGCTATATAGACAAATATTAGTATGTTCTTATGTCCATGGCTTCCTATAGGGGCTACAGTATAGCTATAGACCAGTTCTGATAGCCGAGAGCCACAGATGTTTCACATTCTGGCCAGACAGACACGGACTGGTCCGAATGTTCAAATTAAACATGAAAGATTGGGAGATGGTCTAATGGGCCACGCGAAAGTAAGGCATTTGGTTACCCTTTCGATGATCTACACGCGTGAAACTAAAATCTGTCCATTTTAATTAGTCGTCTACTTTGGAGCTTGTCAAGAATCAGTAGTTAACTCTGCATAAATTTTCATTTTTGCAGTTTGTAGAACAAACTGAACTCTACAAAATGACTACTATTTGCCCGTGATGTCGATAATATATCACGCTTCAAACAACTTTTTAATTCTCTCCATATAAAACTTCAGTGGATGGATGGATACAGTTGTTTCATGTACCGGATCTCAATCACATAGAGAGACGTCATAATGTACTCATGCTCATTGGCACGAAGGTCATCGGTTCCATATACAGTAATATAACAGGCCGTCCGTGAGAGTGTCGCTTATATCCCATGCCCAGTTAAATTGCCGAATGATAAACCGCACACACCTCTATGACCGTAAACGGCATTGGTGACCTTTGTGCTGGACAACACGAATACATTCTGACGTCTCTCTATGTAATTGAGCCCCGGTACATAAAACAACTGCACTGAGTTTTTATATGAAGAGAATTATAAAGTTATTTCAAGCGTGATATATTATCTATATCACAGAGGAATTGTAGTCATTATGTAAAGTTCTGTTTGTTCTACACGATGCAAAAAAAAAGAAAAAAATTATGCAGACTTAGCTGCTGATTATTGACAAGCTCCAAAGTAGAAGCCTAATTAAAATGGATAGACTATAGTCTTGGGAAACGACATGTCCATTTTGAAACTACTTTCAGCGAATTTATTAAATGTTATTGAAGGATCACATGGAAACGTTTTAACTAATTGTGTACCAAAAATATTCAACTCAACTCGCAGGGTTCAGATAATCTTAACTCAGCTCGCAGGCATGGTTCTGGTAAACTCAACTAAACTCGCACGGTTCTGGTAACTCAACTCGCAGGGTTCTAGTAAACTCAACTCAACTCGAAGGGTTCTGATAAACTCAATTCAACTCGCAGGGTTCTGGCAAACTCAACTCAACTAGCAGGCTTCTTGTAAACTTTACTTAACTATCAGGGTTCTGGTAAAATCAACTCAACTCACCAGATTCTGTTAAACTCAACTCACCTCGTAGGGCTCTGGTAAACTCAACTCGCCAGGCGTTTTACTCTCAACTCAGCTCATTGGGCTCTGGTAAACTCAACTCAACTAGCAAAGTTCTGGTGAACTCAATTCCACTCACAGGGTTCTGGTAACTAAACTCACAGGATTCTGGTAAATTCAGCTCAACTCACAGGATTCTGGTAAACTCAACTCGCCGGGTTCTGGTAAACTCAACTCAACTCGACGGATTCTGGTAAACTCAACTCAACTCACAGGGCTCTGGTAAACTCAACTCAACTCGCATGGTTTTGGTAAACTCAACTCAACTCGCACGGTTCTGGTAACTCAACTCGCAGGGTTCTGGTAAACTCAACTCAACTCGCAGGGTTCTGGCAAACTCAACTCAACTAGCAGGGTTCTTGTAAACTTTACTTAACTATCAGGGTTCTGGTAAAATCAACTCAACTCACCAGATTCTGGTAAACTCAACTCACCTCGTAGGGCTCTGGTAAACTCAACTCGCCAGGCGTTTTACTCTCAACTCAGATCGTTGGGCTCTGGTAAACTCAACTCAACTCGCCGAGTTCTGGTGAACTCAATTCAACTCACAGGGTTCTGGTAACTACACTCACAGGATTCTGGTAAATTCAGCTCAACTCACAGGATTCTGGTAAACTCAACTCGCCGGGTTCTGGTAAACTCAACTCAACTCGACGGGTTCTGGTAAACTCAACTCAACTCACAGGGCTCTGGTAAACTCAACTCAACTCGCAGGGTTCTGGTAAACTCAACTCAACTCACAGGGCTCTGGTTAACTCAACTCAACTCGCAGGGTTCTAGTAAACTCAACTCAACTCGTAGGGTTCTGGTAAACCCATGACGATCATGAATAAATTCAAGGCGGGCGAAAAAGTGATGTTTTCGTCATTTTCCTTCAAAATTTCTGCTTTTCCGAGATGAAAAGTTAGCAAAAACTATTTTATTTCGCACCACAATAATATTTACTAATTTATCATGCAGTTTTTGTGGAGAAATTTTATAAATGAAAAAGTGGAAAAATTTGACGAAAAAATCGACGTGAAAATGCCGTTTTTAACATGATGTCACTATGACGTCATCATTTCGGGCATCTTGGATTTGTTTTACATTTCCTGGTTGAGCTTGACCAAAGGTAAGGGATTGTGGAAAATTTCAGCCCCATATCTCAAGGGGGAGACCGGCCTGGACAGGTCCTAAAAAGCCCAGGTCAGAAAGGGTTAATTTATCGACTGATTACCTAGATTTTCGACCGTTAACTGCAGTTCCCGATTTGAAAACCCACGTTTGGATAACTTGGGTTATCCACGGACAACGGTGATTTCGGTGTCAAGATTTCGCTCTGTTTAGGCATATTTGAATCTGATTTTAATCATATTTATAATAATTATAATCTCAACGAAAACAGAAAAATATATTCGTTAGAATATGTTGGAAGAATTGGCTTAACCCTTATCGAAAAGATCCGGATCAGAGAACCAGTATATCTTCGGAACAACCAACTTATTTTTTCAACGCAATATAAATCTTAATACTTAAGTAATGTGACAATACATTAAGTATTCCTTAAGTAATGTGACAATACATTAAGTATTCCTTGATCATTTTTCTTTCATTAATTGCATTCAACGGCCTGGTATAAATTGCCCCTCTCTTTGTATCCTTCTTAGTGCGTGTACTATCAATTAATCGCAAACCACATGGGGCTTTTCCGTTTCCCGCCGGACGAAACTATAATAACCCTAAAACGTAGTGCGACCATTGCCTCTATTTAGAGAACACTCCCTCGTCTGATATAGCGCACGGGCCGGAGCTTGACTCAAATGCTTACACAAATAAATGCAAACATAGCAATAATTGCTCATAATATAGTTAAACAACTGCATCCAGATATCGCGAGCATATGAATATCGCTTATGTCAACCATACAGTAACCACCAGGGACTCTTAGTCGAAGCTGACCCCTCGAAGCTTGGGCTAATTAATCGTGAATGTGTTATTTGGCTAGCGTTTATTTTAGGACCGCATATATACTCCTTCCTGGTCGAACTCATTTCCATATTCGATTTATTATATTTTATAAGGAAACTATGTATGGGCCCATATTCATCTTGATCCAAGTGGTTGAAAATCTGCGTTTGTGTAAACTAGAGGGATTTAGCGTCGCTTTCAACAACAAATTTTTCAATCATATCGCGACAGTATATGCCGACACAGCGGTCTCAATGCCACTTTTCTATAGTGCTGCCTCATCGAAGCAACATGCCATAGGCAGAGATGAGTGAGTGAGTGAGTGAATAGGAGTTAACGTCGCTTTCAACGATATTTCATTCATATCGCGACGAATGAACTAAGCACCAGCCAGCCAAGTTGCATTCCTGTTGCTTCGAAGAAGCAGATCTTTGAAGCAACATGGAACCAGACACCCGCCATCCAACCTATAAACCACTGAGGACAGCACACAAGACACAGGGTGCTTACATTGGTGCAGTAAAGACAAGTGCAATTACAGTGCTAGAATCACAGCATTATCAAGCTCCTGTTGCTTCTCAGCAAAATGTATTGAAGCAACAGAAAGCTGTGCCCACCGGGCACCCACCAACCACCCGCTAGGCAGACATGATACTTCACCCAGTCATATTATCCCGACACCGGGCCAACCAGTCCTTGATCTATTCGTTCGTTGCGGAGCGCCAAGCGAGGAAGCAACACCTTTCTTTTTTTTCTTCCCTTTTTCAGTGCGTGTATAGTTCAGTCCAGGATCGATAGGCCTACCAAGACCCCCTGCTTGCCAGGCAGACGCTCTAAACACCAGACTATCACAGTGAGGTCGCGTACACTAGATATTTTATTGCTATATATGTGTTTTGAACTGACCAGGTTTCCTTTAATATTCCAAGTTCCTTATGTTTACCTCGCCTGTACGAAGTACATGAGGATGTCGAGCACTGAAAATAAATTTCTTAACGGTTGTCGTTGCAATTCAGACGCGAAAATTATGTTGCTAGTGAAGCTTCCTAAATAACAGTCTAATATTGAAGTGCTACTTGGAAAAAGATCATATGAAAAAATCAGATATTTTGACTATGTAGCTTTTTATATAAATCACTTTTGTATGAAGGAGAGAATATCAGATAAAACATACATTTCAATGGGATTTTTGAGTTCAGACAAAAATGTGCACTCAACACGCTAAAAGTTAACATGGTGAACTGTCCGTTTCTTCGCTCATATTTGTACCACTTGTATTACTGATTGAAAGTAGCCACATTAGTCCTTCTCCATGCGTAATAGAGATAAGTGTAAAAATCGCATGTTAAAAGATAGAAGAAATCCTCAAACCCAAAGTGTAGGTGGGTTGGACACAATCTCAGTAAACTCCGATATAATATCACGGAATATTATATCTGAATTCAGCCCAATATAAATCCCATGCGAATCTGAAACAACATTTGTTAGCCAATCAGGTGGCTAGCTTGCTGAAATCACGCCCACAGTAATTACACACGGTAGCACGTGGACTACTATATAAACATTATCGGGAAACAGTATCCAAATATGGCATCATTTCCAGTTCGTGAAGATCAAAGAATTTATTCCCACCGAAAAGTCTGGCTTTGTTAGGGGTTAGAAAATAACAAAAGATTGTGCCGCGCGAAGATGTTGATCTTCGTGAAGTAAACGTCAATCATTGTCAGAGAGTAAAGTCAGAAATGGTCGTGATTGGCTTATTATGGGATCTCGCAGAATATCGGCGAACATTTCGCACGAAATTTCATAGCGTTACGTCTACAGGTCTGGATGGTGTTCCCCTGATTTACCATCTTGGTTTACCTAGATTGGATTGGACATTAAGTGTAAATTTGAGTTTTTCCTTCAGATAGTTGAAATATCAGCTGTTGATATTAAACAGTTTTGATGGATATACTAGGTTCACTATTTATCCTCAATTGATATGAATGCTCATTTGTCTATAAATGTAAAATCAGTGGGATATATCGCTGACTTTCGGTAAACGAAACGTAACGAACCTGTACTTCGTTTTAAGGATTTTTTTTCCAGTGCGCTCCTGGCGTCGGCGTCAGCGTCGTCCATTCTTTGAAAAATGCATTGATAGCTTCCAAACCTGGCAAACATGTTGTTTATGATAGTCCGAAGTAGTATACATAACGCAAATTGATGAGATAGCGCCTCACTGCGCATGCGTGTGACGTCATAAGTGTAAAAAATGGGGCGGTATTGGGGCGGTATTGGATGTGTGCGCATGCGTGATGTGTGGGAGGTGGGTACAAGATGGCCGCGAGTGTGAGTGAGATGTGGGAGGTGGGTACAAGATGGCCGCCAATGTTCACAAATCATGATAATCAAGATATCTATCGCTCTATATATAGATGTGTGGGAGGTGGGTACAAGATGGCCGCGAGTGTGAGTGAGTGCAAGATGTGGGAGGTGGGTACAAGATGGCTTCGTGAGGTTTGTAAGAGCGGAGGTGGGTGCCAAGATGGCCTATGGATGTGGAGTGAGATGTGGAGGTGGCACACATAATGCCGCCACTGCAGCTCACAAATCATGATAATCAAGATATCTATCGTTCCATATAGATGTGTGGGAGGGGCACAAGATGGCCGCGAGTGTGAGTGAGTGCAAGATGTGGGAGGTGGGTACAAGATGGCCGCGAGTGTCATGATGTGGGAGGTGGGTACAAGATGGCCGCGAGTGTGAGTGAGATGTGGGAGGTGGGTACAAGATGGCCGCCAATGTTCACAAATCATGATAATCAAGATATCTATCGCTCTATATATAGATGTGTGGGAGGTGGGTACAAGATGGCCGCGAGTGTGAGTGAGATGTGGGAGGTGGGTACAAGATGGCCGCCAATGTTCACAAATCATGATAATCAAGATATGTGGGAGGTGGGTTGTACATCGCCAGTAGTAAAATCTATAAATTCCAAGAATCTTCATTATATAGTTTGTTAAATCTGTGAGAGCTGTTCATCACTCATGTTCGGGCATGTTCGGGCAAAAAAAAAAGTTCCGGCAAAAAAAAAAAAAAAAAAAATGTATTCATGCGCGGTGATGCGGTTTGGCCGTGGTTTTGGTGGTAATTCGGTCTCGGGAAAAAGCTTCCGCGGAGAAAAAGTAGTCCCTAGATAAAATGGTCCGATTGGGTCGAGTGAGGTATCAAAGTGAAGCTTAGGTGAGGGGGCATCTAATGGGCTGGGTGTGGGATTGAAATATCGGCATTGTGCGCATGCGCGGTGACCGAAGGGTATGAAAATAGCCTTTTTGGAGCTAGGGGAGCCCCTAAGGGTCCGATGGGGTCGAGTGAGGTATCAAATTGAAGGTTAGATGAAGGGGCATCTGATGGGCTGGGCGCGGGGTTGAACTATCGCCCTTCTGCGCATGCGCGGTGGCCGAAGGGTATGAAAATAGCCTTTTTGGAGCTAGGGGAGCCCCTAGTGGACCGATGGGGTCGAGTGAGGTATCAAAGTGAAGCTTATGTGAAGGGGCATCTAATGGGCTGGGTGAGGGGTTGACATATCGGCCTTCTGCGCATGCGCGGTGGCCGAAGGGTATGAAAATAGCCTTTTTGGAACTAGGGGAGCCCCTAGTGGACCGATGGGGTCGAGTGAGGTATCAAAGTGAAGCATATGTGAAGGGGCATCTAATGGGCTGGGTGTGGGGTTGACATATCGGCCTTCTGCGCATGCGCGGTGGGCGAAGGGTATGAAAATAGCCTTTTTGGAACTAGGGGAGCCCCTAGTGGACCGATGGGGTCGAGTGAGGTATCAAAGTGAAGCCTTCATGAATGGGCATCTAATGGACTGGGTGTGGGGTTGACATATCGGCCTTCTGCGCATGCGCGGTGGTCCAAGGGTATGGAAATAGACGTTTTGGGAGCTAGGGGAGCCACTAATGGGCCGATGGAGTTCTATGAGGTATCCATGTGAAGCCTATGTGAAGGGGCATCCAGTCATGGGTGGGTGCATGTAAATTTTTTCCTGAAAAAAAAAAAAACGGAAAACGGACTTTATCGAAAAATCCGGGAAAATGCCTATATGGGGTATGGGGGATATATAGGTCGCCGGGCTTAACGGGGCTTGTCTATCAATAGAGTTATCTCCCCCTAGTTCCAGGGTGGGTGTATGTAAAAATTTTCCTGAAAAAATACGGAATACGTACTTTATCCTAAATTACGGGAAAATGCCTATATGGGGTATGGGAGGTATAGCACCATCCTGGGAAACGTACTTCTATTGTTAAATTTTAAATATAACACTAATGAATGACCTGAGTTTAACTTGTAATAAAATTTACAGGTGTCCTGACATTGATTGTAAAATGAAAAGCTGTTTATAATTGTTAAACAAACACACATATATTTTTTCTTCAGCAGCGTAGCACACGATACAACCAGTGTGTTTTCGCTGCGCATGCGCGCGTGTCTTACACTATAAATACCACATTTTTAATTATTCACAATTAATCTGAGTGCTCAGTCATGGATTTACCCTTGGCTCAACTCATGGATATTGACAACACATCAGATTTGTTCACAAATCATGATAATGAAGATTCTTGGAATTTATAAAAGGTATATTATATTACAATCAGCATTAGTCCCCCGTAGAATTTTTAGTTCTAATTCAGCTCATATAAATCAAGTACTCGTATTAAAAATTTCAGCCGTATAGTCCTTTGTTTACATCATAATTTTTAATTTTTAGTGGGTTTTCCAGCCGTCGCGAAAATACAGAAAACCCGATCCATTAAACAATAATTAATTTTTTTCGTTAAAATAGAGCAAGTCGATCCCATATTATTCGATACGAATCCCCTGAAAATTGCAGTTCGTTCCGTTCATGAGAACTATAGAAAAATTAAAGAAACACAGCCTTTAGTGACGATGAAAAAACACAAGCCAACTCGTTTTTCCAAAGTCACGCGCTGAATTATAACCAGAAGAACCAGCTCTACTCGATCCGTATTATTAATACTGGCCAACGCTACAAAAGCGCGGACCGTAGTCTAGAGCTAATCTATGAGTTTCGTATCAAATCATTTCGTTGAAAACACCGTTTGTCATTGCAGAGTAGTGCCCCCTTATTCCATTAGGGCACCAAGAGTTATCCTTTTATTTACATCTGATTTGACTATTTTTACAGCGGCGGTAGGCCTTGTTGGGTCATCATAACCGAGGCTAATCCTTATAATATTTTATTTTTATTCTCGTAGGAGTGCAGACTATTAATTGATGTACTCGGGGCAGCGTGTAAAAAATTAATTGCAGTATTTAATTAAATTTCCCAGGGTATTTTTTTCTGAAAAAAAACAAAAAAATCTCTCTGTATTATAGGATGACTTAAAAAAAAAAAAAAAAATTATTTAAATTATACTGAATTTAAATTCTACTGTCCAGACACTGGGGCCTGTGGTCTTATGCTATAATTGACTCGATCTAAAATTTTGCCTTCAATTTTAACCAGATCAAGGGATTTGCCCTACACTAATGGTTCGTCCGTGTTCAATACTCTGCGCATGCGCAGTCTGGCCGTAGTAGCGAAAGGGGACATTTTGGGTGCTATGTAGGGGTGTGTTTGGGTTAGAGATGAGCTAATCACGGTTCGAATGGGTCGTGTGAGGGGTCAAAGTGAAGCTTGTGTGGGGTAGAGTCAGAATGGTGTGTTTTTGAATGCAAGTCGCGTCAATCTGCGCATGCGCAGTTGGTTGTATTAAGTAAAGTGGCCATTTTCGGGCAGTACATGAAGGTATTTGAGATCGAGATGGGCTATTCACGGTTCGAATGCGCCCTGGAAGGTGTCATCTTGTAGTTCTCGGGATGTACATTCCGATTTGAGGGATGTTCGCGTCATCGGTGACGTCATCGGTACGAGTAGTAGCGAAAGTGGACATTTTCGGGTAGTACATGAAGGTATTTGGGATCGAGATGGGCTATTCACGGTTCGAATGCGTCCTGGAAGGTGTCATCTTGTAGTTCTCGGGGTGTACATTCCGATTTGAGGGATGTCCGCGTCATCTGTGACATCATTGATGACGTCATCGGTACGAGTAGTAGCGAAAGTGGACATTTTGTGGGTGCGTAGGGGTGAGTTTGGTGTAGATAGGGACTATCCTTAGTCCGAATGCGTCGTGTGAGGTGTCATTTTGTAGCTCTCGAGGTGTACATTCCGAGTTGAGGCATGTCCGAAGCATCTGTGACGTCATTGTTGACGTCATCAGTAGGAGTAGTAGCGAAAGTGGACATTTTGAGGCAGTGAAGGAAGGTATTCGGAGTAGAGAGGAACCATTCTTGGTCCGAATGCGTCCTGAGAGGTGTCATGTTGTAGCTCTTGGGGTGTACATTCCGCGTTGAGGGATATCCACAGCATCTGTGACGTCATTGGTGACGTCATCAGTACGAGTAGTAGCGAAAGTGAGCATTTTGGGGCAGTGAAGGATGGTATTTGGTGTAGAGATGGACCATCCGCGGTGCGAATGCGTCGTGTGAGATGTCATCTTGTAGCAACGCCCACCAACGCCATTCTTAATGCATCAACGTCCAGGTGAAATAGCTCAGAAGCTCTGATATTCCATGGAATTGTCACTAATTCTTCGAAATGCAGTGACGCCAGTCGACACCCGTCGTTACACCTTAACACTCTAACATAACACCATGATATAGACCGGACAGAGAACAACAACAGCAACAACAACAATGATCACACATAAGAGAACAACAACAACAAGAAGTTTTTTTTTCATATAGTTTATTCTCCTAATACACTCACATCCACGTTGGGGTAGCTGCAGTACATGCATAATTCAAGAATATTCTTGTCCAATCAGAGGCCACTTATTTGGTATCTGTCATATTCTTGTTCCTGTCCGTTGATGGCCTCGGCTTTACTTGTCCAATCAGAAGTCACGCCATTTCAGAAAGTTCCATCTTCGGCCATGTTCGTTTGAACCGTTTGTTCTAATCGTCATCGGGCAGGCCAGGATACCGTTGAGGAAACATATCCTCAGATAGTTGTTCGCGCATTCTGAGTATCTTTCAGTGCATGGGTGAATACTTTCAGCCGATGGGGGTGGTGGGTCAGTTTAACCACGAAGAACGTAACATTGGTGACCCTCTCCACTATCCATTTGGTGTTGGGACGCTGTTCATAGGCCCATTCCAAGGGATCCACAGTGTTCAGTTGGGCCAGCATCGTCTCTAGCGACGCCCGATTGGTGATTGTGAAGGATGGTCGCACACCGGGCTGATACACTGAATAGAAATAGCACAATTACGCAAAGTCATCTATGGCATAAGATGTACCCAAATGCTACATTTAATGTGAAGGATGTAGGTTGGTCATTGAAGATGGTTTCCAATGTAGCTGCGTAGACGGGCGTGAGGTCGATCAGTCGGAATTGCATGTCCAATATAGGCGATGACGGTGGAAGCAGTGCTGTCGGATCAAGTAATTAATGAAGGGCTGATACATCTCACCACTTAATAGATTCTCGGGTAAGAGATCGCTGGGAATGATCCAGCAACGTAGATCTTCCAGAAAAATGTCTAAGGTTGTCAGGTGTATTACTGGAAACAGTGATGCTAGGGACCGGTTGGATATCTAGGCTCTTCTGAGCTGTGGGTATAGGCGGGCTCTCCGTGATCGCATCATCAGTGGCATTCTCCTCCCCGGGTTCATCTTCAGTGGATCTGTCCCTCCTGGGTACCTCTTTAGTGGAAAGTTGTCCCTCATGCCGTGGTGATGCACCATGAATCAAACGCTCATGCCATTTTAACTGACTGGGTCATTTGAAGAGTTGACCACATTCTTCGCATCGACGCTTGGATGGCCCATGAATTGAACGTTCATGGCGCTGTAAATGATCTGGGCGATGAAACGACAGTGTAGGCCTACATATCGTACAGCTATACCGGGCGGTTCCATCGTGCTCGGTAGCCTCATGGCGGCGCAAGTCGTGCCTGCGAGTGAATGATTTCGAGCACGTAGTACAAGCGAACATCTTGGTGGTTGACAGAGTGTCTGATGAAACGGCCAGGCCGTTTCCTTTTTATAGCAAGCTATCTGTTGATCTATTTTTAGCACAATCAGTTCTAAACTAGGAGAAAACCCCTATCACCTCTAGCCAAAAGGGCTAATATCGGTCCCCGGGCTTATTGGGATCTGCCTATCAAGTCAATGGGGTGATGTGAACAACAACAAGTTCAGCAAGGTTCATACAGTTTATT
>JAVTVY010054550.1:0-31431 GCA_036873755.1 Hanleya hanleyi | reverse complement strand
CGCAAATTTGCCAGCTCTTCTTTGAACGTTTTTCCAAAGCAAATTATATCATCTAGGTATACCATACAAATTGTGTAGGATAGCCCTGAGAGTACTCTCTCCATCAGTCTCTCAAAGGTGGCTGGGGCATTGCAAAGCCCGTACGGGAGAACAGTGAATTGATAGAAACCCCCATTCCCTGTGGTGAAAGCAGTTTTTGGTTTGTCTTTTTCAGACATCCCGACTTGCCAGTAACCGCTCTTTAAATCCATAACAGAGAACCAAGCGGCTCCAGAGAGTGAATCCAACGTATCATCTATTCTAGGTAGTGGATGGCTATCTTTCTGAGTAAGATCATTAACCAGACGATAGTCCACACAAAATCGGATTGTCGAATCCTTCTTCTTCACCAGAACAATGGGAGAAGACCATGGACCACAACTCGGTTCTATAATCCCTTGCTCCCTCATCCTCTTTACTTCCTCATCAGCCTGAGCTTGTTTAGCTAGGGGTATTCGTCGAGCATTTTGCTTAACAGGACGTGCTGTTCCTGTGTTAATTTCATGCTCCACCAAATGTGTGCGTCCTATATCATTCTCGTCTTTGGAGAATATATCTTCGAATTCAACTACTAGATCGATCAATTCTCCCTTTTCCGACTTTGTCAGATTCTCGGAGCTCTTCTCTATGAGTTCAACTAGATGAGGGGGAACCTGGGGCTTTGTCGTATCATTTGGCTTTACAGACTGACAACTTGCTGCATTGCAATTTTTCCTATTTTCATTTCCTTGGATTATCTCAATTCCAGGGTCACAAAGTGCAGCTATAGTATCTTTGTACACCATTCGAGGCTTGTCACCGGGATTCATAATACGCAATGGTATTATTCCCTGGCTAGGATCTACTACTGCCTTTGCCAGTAATAACTCATTTTTCCGCACAAACCTTTCTACAGGCTCTACTACCCCACAACTAACTCCATAGGGAACATCTATGGCTCGGCCAGGGATCACAACTTCACATCCAGGGGGAACAACTGAATTTTCCAGTACCGATATTCTGCAACACATCGGCTGGATTTCATCAACATGTCTATAACAAGGTATTTCCTCATCCTTCACTGATAGCGTGCAGCTACCCAACCTCAAATCACATGCATGTTTAGTGAGGAAGTCTATCCTCAAAATGCCGTCATTTTGGATATCAGCCAACAATATTTCATGGGGAAACTCTTGTCTCCCAAAACGAACATTAACTTTAATGCAACCATCACAAGGCTTGATATCACCAGTGGCGGTGATCAAACTACTATTTACATTCAAGACTACTGGGCGTGATGCAAAGTGTAACTGGTTGAAGTAATCAGTTCTCATTATGGTTACATTTGAACCAGTATCCACTAACATGGCAACAGGTTTGTTCTCTACAGCAGCAGCTACAAAGAGTCCCTCACCACTACCCAACATAGTATTGATCTTTATGAGATTGGGCCTCTGGTTTCTCGCCGTGTCTCGGCCCTTTGACCCGGCGCCCCATAGTTTCCCTGACTATTTCTCCAGCCAGAAGTATTCTGTCTGTTATAACTGGAGTGATTGTTGTAACCGGCATGGTTATTCCGGTCATCTCTACCATTCCATCTCCCATTCTGGGGTGGCCTGTTGTCCCCATTACCACCGGTGCTATGTGGTTTATTGAGTTGCTTCTCCCGAGTTTGCATTCCTTTTACCACCCCCTTCAGCTCTCCTAAAGATTCTAAGACCTCCTTCTTAAAACTTCCAAACTCATTCACTATGGATGGTGTATTCACACCTTGATTTGACGATTTTGGGCTCTCATCATCCCTTTTATGCATTTCTGCTGCACGCACATGGCGGCCACGTTGGCGATCTGCCAACTTATGCGTTTCTAAGCGCACAGCCAAAACTTCTGCATCTGACAGTTTTCAACTGAGCTTCCCGTAATCGAAGTCTCATGTCTACATCATGAATAGCATTAATGAAATGATCGATAGCCAGGATATCGATCAAATCAACTGGAGCATCTGGGTAGGCCTGCCGAGTCAGCTTCCTGATAGACTGGGCTAGCTGTGGAATAGATTCATCCCGACCTCTTGTTCTAGTTTGGAGCCTTGCTCTGAATATTTCAGCTCTGTTAACCGAACCAAATCTAGAGTTCAAGGCTTTCACCAAACATCCAAAATTTCTCATCTGACTAGCAGGCAATTCGCTAAGAACGGCTCTAGCAGCTCCCTTCAAACTACCGGCAAGATATAGGGCCTTGCTTGAATATGTCCACCCATTTATGTCTGCTAAGATTTCAAACTGATTAAGGTATTCCTCAAAATCGTCCTGGCCATCATACACCTGAGGTATCATTCTAGGGGCCCCATTATATGAAAAACTTTCACAGGAATGAATTTGTCCTATGCGATCACCGGCTTTTACCGAGTGACTGCTCCTTATTTCATCTCCATTTCCATTCCCAATTTTCATTCCACCACCAGCATATGTATGCCCAATCCCATCATTCCCATCATGTCTCGGTGGACTATTTACTGCAAAATCATACTCAGATTGTTCAGTTTGTTTCTTTCCCCCTACAGGTCCCCTCCAAGGTGAATTCTGATCAGTTCCATGTGTTGGCTTCATACTGGCCTCATGAAGCTGCATATTTTCAGACTTCGTCTCTTCAATCAAAGGATCAACATCTTTAAGGTGCCCCCACCCAGGGTCTGATTGGGATTTTTCAACCAGTACAGATTGTTTATTCAACTGTGGAGTAGATTCTGTACAAATAAAGATCGGTCTCTGGTCATCTTTATTTTTATTTGCAGGTTTAGGCTGTTCGTCATTCGTCTCCGTCAAGCGTCCAGCCTCGCCAGATGAGTTCCACATAAAGTTTACTTTTCCAGAAATATCATCAATTTGATCTTGTGTTTGAGTTTGTATCTCAGTGACATGCTTTTCAATATCAGACATTTGACTGCTTGTTTCATTTAGTAAGCTTCTCATCATTTTCTCAAAGGAGCCTTTAAGTTGACTAATTTCATCCTGAATAGATATCTGATAGTTAGTCATCTGATTCATCTGTTGTCCAATCAAATCTGACACTTCATTCAAAACAGCTTCTTTTATTCTAGTTTCACTATCATGATCATAGATCAAGACAGTATTTTCCTGTTGAGGGCCAAAGGCTGTATCACCACGATCTTCATGGATTTCACCACCCAAGTCTCCTGACTTGAATGTCACAGTATTTGAATCATCCATTTTCAAGTATGGAGAATAAATCTCTGTTAGAGTCTGGTGTGTTCAACCTGATATCACTGTCTTGGTAATAATTTTATCCGGTATTGTTGCACAAAATGTAACACTGGTACTGTCTCAAATGTAACAGTACTGCAGTCTCTAGTACCAGTATCCTTTACCGCTGCCACCAAATGTAACAGTCTACCCCATGCACCCAGTGTATCTCACTAGTGCTGCAATTATACTCTTCGGAGGCGGTATAATTCGGATGAGGTAGAATATCACATCAGAGTTAGGTACTCTGTAAACCATCGACCGGATTCGTACCAGACAGTGATAAGCATGCAAAACACAGACTCATAGAAAACAGAGATTGTATTCAGGTTAAAATATAACGGGAACGATTTTATTCTCCATACTGATAAATAAATACACAGTAAAACGGATGTATGACTTTGTTAATATTGTCACTTTGCGTCTTCTCACTGTATCAATGGTTTAGGGTAGTCCCTTCATCTCATACCAGAATTGTCAGTTATAGCACCACCGGATCTGGTGTAATGATGAGTTATGCCTGAGAGTGTGGGAATTACCACCGAATCTGGTGGTGATAGGTCAACTGGTCGAAGTAAAGTTCTCAACCACCGTACTCGGTGGGGAAAATACTAGCCAGATGTAACCTACCACCGGATCTGGTGTAATGGTGAGTTATAACTGTGAGTATATGATTTACCACCGAATCTGGTGGTGATAGGTCAACTGGTCGAAGTAAAGTTCTCAACCACCGTACTCGGTGGGGAAAATACTAGCCAGATGTAACCTACCACCGGATCTGGTGTAAAGGTGAGTTTTCCTTGTATGTGTGTGAATTACCACCGAATCTGGTGGTGATAGGTCAACTGGTCGAAGTAAAGTTCTCAACCACCGTACTCGGTGGGGAAAATACTAGCCAGATGTGTCCTACCACCGGATCTGGTGTAAAGGTGAGTTTTCCTTGTATGTGTGTGAATTACCACCGAATCTGGTGGTGATAGGTCAACTGGTCGAAGTAAAGTTCTCAACCACCGTACTCGGTGGGGAAAATACTAGCCAGATGTAACCTACCACCGGATCTGGTGTAGTCCAAGCGTTGTGTGGTGAAATCCCTCTTAGAGTCCTATAATTTCCAGGTCCAAGAATAAAAGTAATTCAATTATATATTCGTCTTCATCTGAGGTCGTCTCGTCATCAGAAATCGACATGTGCTCCACCGTATACGGTGGAATGACGTAATGTTATGATACAGCCTTTGACCCATTTGCATATAAAGGGTACACGTGACGGTATCAATTCATAGAATTGATATCAACATCCGAAAACTCACCGGTTTCGGTGGATCTAAACACATTGATTGTGCCATCATTGCTCTGATCAGTCGTCCCTCGTTTGGTTTCCTCACTAGAAGTTGCCGTTGGGGCGATTTTCTAAAAAATGCGCCCTTACATGCTGGTCTTGCCGCCTATTTATACTTTTTCTGCCTGACCTCTGACATCTGAGCAATAGCCAATGAAAATCACCTTCAGTTCCCACGCTCTGCATTAGCCAATCAGATGCGCTAAAAGTGACCAGCCCCCAAGATACGCACGCGCTCCTTTGACAACCTGTCAGAAAGCATGGCGAAGCAAGCTGATCTTCGACTGAAAGTTACTCCATTTCAGTGCATAAAAATAGCATAATTCCGTAGAATTATGAATTGCGAGTTACAAAGATAAGTCATCCGACATCCATTGATGCATACACCATAAGTTTCGGACCATGAATTAGCACAAGAAGTCCACCTTCTGTCTCGATAGATCGACTGTCTACGGTAAGTATTTCCGTACAACAACAACATCATTTCGTGAAATAAGTAAGTCGGAGGCCTTCGTTGTAGATTCAACTTCATCAAACTTTATCCAACGAATAAACAACAATAAAAAAAAATAGATGAATATATATATAGGGTATAGCCGTCACAGTACTCCCAAAAGGAGAATTCAAATCTAAGAACTTTACAATCTGTAACAAAATGTCAGGCGTAATTGCGGAAGCCTTTTTAGGCAAAAGAGGATTTAACCTGGATAAACCCTTAAGAAGTAATCTTAACTCCGCAGCATGCGGTTCTGGTGAAGGGAAACCGAGAATAACGTGTAATGAACGGACACCACTAAGATAGTTTTTAATCGACTCGACGGATTGGAAGGATCGACTGAGAAATTGAGCGAACAAAAACAAAGTATTCTCAGAAGCAGGGAGAGCCACAAATTCAAAATATTCACAAAAGAGAAAAAAGGAACGCCATTGAAAAAGGAGATTTTTTCGAGTCCCGTCAGCGAAGGCGTGTCTTATGGAAGTCCGGACACCTTCATGCAAGCTGCGGCAAACAGAATCTACAAAACACGAGAACATAATTACCAACAGTGCGAAAACTCGAACATGCCTGGCGATACATGGCAATCATGCCATTCCTCTGACTTAATACTCCCCAAAAATGTCTGTTTGAAATGATCCCCAAGAGACCATCGCGACAGCAAATCGGGCAAGCGATTATCAACCCCGGCTAAGTGACGTGCACGAATCTCAAATTGAAACTGTGCAGCAATCCAGCATATCTCCCTGAGACATGCCTGCATGAACTCATTCCGAGTTTTTCCTGAGTTGAGAACAGCTACGGAAGCAGAATTATCACAATACACTAACACCATCTTACCCGACAGAACAATTTCCCCACAGCTTCAGACTTACTGCAACGGCTAACAACTCAAGTTCAGATATGGATAAACTTTTTTTTCACAATGACTGGGGGAAATACACTGTGAAAAAACAACGTACCACACACGCCACCACATCCATCCAGACAGGCATCAGATGCCATAAAAAAAATCAGGTGTACACCACTCTTCCATACACATCATGGATATCCCGTTATAAGAGGGTAAATACTCGGCCCACCAGAATAAATCTCCTTTAACACTCGACGGAATAGGATGCAACTTCCTTGGTTTGTGTTGAGATAAGCAACGGATCCAGTTCAGTAATCTAGCAACAAAAACTCGTCCCGGTCGAACACACGAAGAAACAAAATGTAACTTCCCTAATAAGGACTGAAGCTGCCGTAAAGAGGCTGTCTCAAGGAGTAGCCATCTGTTTACAATCCCGACTATCTCCGCCACTCTTGCCTCACTAATGCTCAAGGTAAGAGTGACCGTGTCAAATACAATGCCCACGAAGGGCATGGTAGTAGAGGGAGGACAAGCTTTCTCGGTTGACTCTTCGAGCCCACTGGCCTCTAGGAGCTGCCCTAAGGTATCATAAGCCTTGTTGGCTAATTCAAGGGTCTCCCCTCCAGCGATGTCGTCAATGTAATTAAATAAACTGAAACCCGCCCGTTCGAGGATGTAAACGACAGCTGATGTCACTCGCTGGCAAATGTGGGCGGAAGACCTGCTTCCCATTGCCAAGACACGGTCAAAATAAACTTTTTTGTTCCATTGAAATCCGACCAAATGAAGATCTCCGGGATCGATGGGTATTTGCCGGTAAGCTCTATGCAAATCCCGTTTGAAAATAAGACACCCTTTGCCTCTTTGTTTGACAATGTTTACCAGGTCATCCACCCTAGGGTACCTTAAACAAACAGGTTTTCCAAGATAAACATTTTTGTTAATTCCATCATTGATGGCTTTGCCTCTGGGCATACTAAGATCCAGGATAATTCTTCTCTCCCCGTTAGGTTTAGGTACAGTGTTATGGGCCCCTGAAAGGGATTACCGGTGAACGGGCCAACGATGGCATTATAGCCTTTTTCTTCTCAGAAAACTGTATCTAGCCGGCGTCCAAGGTTCCATGTGGCTAACCATCTCGGATCTTCATACCAGAGCCAAGACTAAGATCAAATGGCAGGGTTCCCTATCTGACCCAGTCACTATCCAACAGGGGGTGCGCCAAGGGGGCATCCTCTCTACGGATCTGTACAAGGTATATATCAACGACCTGCTCAACAGACTCACTCACTGTGGCCATGGAGCTCGGGTGGGAGTGGTCCCCTGTCCAGCCCCTACGTGTGCTGATGATGTATGTCTCAATGCCTGCAACGATTTCAGCCTTCAAACCCTGCTGGATATTGCAGTTGATTATAGCAAAGACCAACACTATGATCTTCAGCCATCAAAGAGTGCGATCTTGTGTTCCGAGAAATCTGCCGATTGCGAGTTCTCTCTCGATGGTGTCGTCATGTCCATTGCTAGCTCTGCCGTTCATTTGGGTCTACACCGGGATGGCTCTATCTTGAAGGCTCGTCCATCCATTGAGGAAAATGTCAGGAAAGCAAGACGTGCGATGTATTCCCTAATGGCTCCTGGACTACACGGCATTAACGGCTTGAATCCTGTAACCGCACATCACCTGTTGGAAACCTACGTCCTACCCATCTTACTGCACGGCGTCGAGACCCTCTACCTGACCCAGGGAGATGTACAGCTCCTGGATCTCTTTTTTGTTAAGGCTCTAAAACAAATCTTGTCTCTACCGGACCGTATGGCCCAACCTGCAGTCTATATCCTCCTTGGCTGCCTGCCTATGGAGGCCCGGATTCATCTTCGAATGCTGACACTTCTGAGAAATATATGTTCTGGTGGAAACTTGTTGTTGCATGAAATCTGCACTAGGCAAACCATTATGAAGGGCTTCAATGGCAAGAGTTGGTTCACCGAGGTGCGAAGAGTCCTCGCCATATACGACCTACCGTCGCTCCATCAACTCCTTCACAAGACGCCATCAAAAACATCTTGGAAGCGTATAGCTAGATCTGCTATCCTGGCCTACTGGACAGAAAAGATCCTGATTAGAGAACAGCTAAATCCTTCACTGAAACATCTGATGCCGACTGACACCTCGATTGACCTGTGCTCTCCTCATCCAGCTGTGAAATCCATCACCTCAAATGTGGCGGACGTTCGCTCTGCACCGATAAGATTAAGGCTCCTGACCGGGTGCTACGTCTTGCAAGCCAACCGTGCCGTATTCAATCAGCATGCAGTGAGAGCCATGTGCCAGCTTTGCTCTCAGAGCAATGAGAACAGAACGCATTTTCTCGTCACCTGTGATGCTTTATCTGAAATACGCACCAAGTTCCTGTATCTCCTTGCCTCCACCTTAGCCTCCACCTTATGCTTTGAGTGTGGTACAGCTGCTCTCAACGCTTCATCGGTTCCTGACCATCTAGCCTCACTCATATTGAATCCACTGAACTTCCTCGGTGAATGTTCCTGCCTGCCTTCGGTGGAGAGGATGATCAGGCGGTATACCTATATTCTCTATCACCGTAGATCCGAGCTTTTAAATCAACTGCAATAGACTAACTGTACTCCTAAAACAAATCTTAAAATCTTATTACATGTAGACATCGCTTCTTCAAACTGCATGAACTGGCGACTCCCGACTCCTCCTTTGTGCCTTGTGTTGTGGTGTGGCGTGTTTTTAACATTCGTTTCGTGTCGTGTGTGTTTTTAATATTCATTGTGGAACTATGTACTCCTACGGAGGTGCTCCTTTACAGAGGGGGGATTTACCAACTGAACTGAACTGAACTGAACTGAACTATGGCTGTTTCTAGCACGCTGGGGTCGTCGCCCCAAGACTTCAGGCCGAGCTCAATCTGTCTTAACCAGGACGCATACCAATTGAGCACGGCCTGCCATTCGTATACATTTTGATAATAAACTATCTTTTTCAAAAATTCAGTTCTACCTCTTCGTTCTCTGCTGGAAATGTTCCCGGAAATTATTTCCAGTTCACCAGCGACTAAAGATTGGAAAATTAAGTCTTTAAATCTTATGCGCTTCCCAACGAATTCGAACTGTAGGGCCGAACTGGGCTGAACTTTATCAGCCGATTTCTTGCTCATTCCAGATACTTTTTAACGTTTTCTGATGACTTCTTTGGATTTTCGTTTGACAGTTTTTCTTCGTCTAACACTTTTGTCGGCGGAACTATCATCGTGCGAATCCTATGAGGCCGTACTCTCGCTGCCGGATGACTCAGACTCAGAAGTCTGTTCCGACTCACTTAGCCCTCCTAGTTTTCTCAATCTCCTACTCACATTTTTGTTTAGTCCTGGCATGGATCTTAAATCTTTTAAAGTAATATCCTCTGCTAATGTATGTTTCTCGTTTTCCATGCCTCTAGGTTTCGACTCAGATTCACCATCTAAACTAAGGACGGTACCTTTCACTCGAAGGTCGTCGATCTGTTTTGTAGCCTCCGCTATCTTGGCCTTCAAAACCTCTTTCTCTTTAATTTCCTGAGACCGTCGCCGATCCGAAGCCTTTTGGCTCTCCTGTTGACGAACTCGTCCAACTGGGCCAGCTGAGCCTTCAAGTCGTTGAGTTCTGTATCCGATTTATCCAGCCCTTCCTCGGTTGTGGGTGACTTAAATTCGGTTTTTGCTCTAGCCCCTCCGGTGACGTCTTGTGTAAATTTCCCAGCATCGTATTTTTTATCTTTCTCCTCTTTCGACATTCCGACAGAATGTAAGCGAGCGTAATTCACCACTAATTTCTTACGAGCAGAACGCCTCACTGAGTCAGTCATTCACCACTTCTCGAGGTGGAATAAGTCTGTATGTATAAAATCTGATACAGATTGTTCTCAAACTGAATGGAAAAACTCTGTATTTCACATCCGCGTATAGTAATAGTCGGTCGCCTTTTGGTGTGTAGGTAATCAACTAACCCACGTTATCAACAGGGTCACCGAATAAGTCTGTTTATACACTCGAACAAAGGCTCTATGGTTGTACTCAAACTGGATAAAAATATTTTCTCTATTTCTCATCCGCGTACATCAACTGCTAATCTCAAGAATGCTGTAGGCTTAAAAGCCCGGTTTTTACCCCTCAGCCTATTAGGCTGTGGGGTCTTGCCGTTGGCATGTACGTCAGGTCGTCCGGTCGTACGGTCGTTCGGTCGTCCGGTCGTCAACAATTCTTGTGACCGGCCTAGAAGCCAAACCATTGCTTCTAGAGACTTCAAATTTGGTATACAGGATTGTTGGGTGGTCAGCCACAAGCCTATCGAATTTGGGTAATTTGTGATGAATTTTGTGGTTTCCATGGCAACGTCACGGAAGCTTCATCAACAATTCTTGTGACCAGTCTAGATGCCAAACCGTTGCCGCCCGAGACTTGAAATTTGGTATACAGGATTGTAGGGTGGTCTGTCACAAGCCCATCGAATTTGGGATATTTGTGATGAATTTTGTGGTTTCCATGGCAACGTCACGGAAGCTTCATCAACAATTCTTGTGACCGATCTAGAAGCCAAACCGTTGCTTCCCGTATGCAGGATTGTTGGGTGGTCAACCACAAACCTATTGAATCTGGACCCGATTGGTTAGATACTTTGGCGGCCATCTTTAATTTATGCGAAACCGTCACAGCTTTCTTGTTACCAAGGTATCTTTAGAACGACTTACCCTAGGCACACCAAACTTGCCGTGCACATCCATATGCTTTTGACCCAGAACCCTATTGAATCTGGGCCCGATTGGGTGGAAACTTTGGCAGCCATCTTTAATTTATGCGAAACCACGAATCTTGTGTATCTCAGAAACCATTTCGCTGTTCAGTGTGAAACTTGGTATAGATTATCGATACATCAAGAAACCTTAAAGGAATGACCAAACAAGTTTCCCTGATTGTTTGAAAACCATGGCGGCCATCTTTAATTTATGCAGAATCTTTAATGATGTATTTCTCTGATACCATTGATGTGTTTTATACGAAACTTGGTATACAGCATCGATGTATCAATAGACTTGCAATGAATAACCACATCAGTTCTTCTGAGAAGCGGGAAGGATGGCCGGCCATTTTTAATTTATGCAAAATCATTAATGATCTCTATCTCTGATACCGTTCAAGTGCTCGATGTAAAATTTGGGGCCGTGTGGTCATATCATCCAAGTTGCCACATGAACAGGTATAATAAAAGCGTACCTGAGATACAACACACATCATGAATCGTTAGATTCTTTATTAATTTCTTTGTTTAAAATCAAATTCCGCAAATAAGAAATATTTCCAGTCAGTATCTATATTCAATTCGCGAATATGTATGTCACTTGGGTTAAGTCATTGGGTGATTTAAGTGCGAAATTTCAGGGTTAGTTCGCTGAACAAGGTCTGTGTGTAAGAGATATGTGGAACTGATCACTGTCCACATGGCCCTGGCTTGCGAGAATGAGGATAGAGCGGTTGTGTCCCGATCTTCAAGAAATGAAAGAGGATCATTCAAAATAGCTACCGTATATACCAAATTTCATGCTTGTAACCAAAAGTGCGCAATATAACTGCATAACTACGATGTATTGTTCGAGCACCGGATCGTATCTTCTAACAGACGTAGATGAGAAGCCTGTGCTGAAACAATTGAATTGGCATGCCAGTTGCGCACATTGTGTTACCGATTAGCCTTCATTGTGATGATTCACGAGAATATTATGAACCAGCATAGCTCAGAGGGTAAGAGCAACTTACGGATTGGAAGGCTTGTGGGTTCGATTCTAGTTGACAGTTAAATTATTCTTTCTCTTTCGTGAGGATTAAATACTAAATTGTCATTTCTGTATTCCTACGAAGTAGGCTACCATTTGCAAATTGTCCGGTAATGAGTGAGTGAGTGAGTGAGTCAGTCAGTCAGTCAGTCCATCCGAATCCTTTCGTCGGCAACAAAAGGAGAACCGTTGACATTAGAACCTTGATTGTTGGCATTTCTGATGAAAATTTGATTTATAATTTTTTTTTATTTATTTATTGATGGCTCAGCGAGTGCACTGTCATGCCTATCGGGAACCCTTGGCTGTATGTTTCAATTTGACTTTTGAAGATTCGCTGATACGGCATATCAAGTTGGATACACCGGTTCTTAAAATCACCGAAGTTAAGCGACTTTGAGCCCGGTCAAGACTTGGATGGTGACCTCGTGCTGTACTGCTGGGCTGATCAGTGTCCAGGGTAATGGGAACTGATGGCAATAATAGTTGCCACGCTAATGACTCACCAGGGATGGACCTAGCGCACCTTCATGCAAAAAATCAAGGTTCTAATGTCAACGGTTCTCCTTATTTTGCCGACGAAAGGATTCGGATGGACTCACTCACTCACTGACTACCGGACAATTTGCAGATGGTAGCCTACTTCGTAGGAATATGCGAATTGCTTGGGGGCTAAAGCTAAAGATCCTACCAAATTGTATTTTCTATAAGTTAAACATCTTTATTCGGTGGAAGTTGAGTTGTTCCCCTAACTTCTGAAACGTAATTGTTGCGTTTGTTTGCCTGATGCATGATCTATAATTTGATACCAAGTATTATTCATTATTAATCATAAACGTTACCAGTACTTGTCTACTTTTTACCAATTTGTAAATTATCTAGATTGGGTGGATCAAATGATTACTAGAAGTAGTCAACTTATTTTTTCACTTACTAAGACAGTCGTCTATGACTATATGCAAATTAGTTGAACCACTGACAAGGTTGCGGCTCATCTTCCTTGGTATATAAGGCCTAAGCAATTCAAGGATCTTAACCCTATCTGGCCTGGGCTTTTTGAGACCTGTCCAGGCCTGGGGGGGGGGGGGCGAAATGGCCCCCCCTAATTATTTTTCTTATCCCTTAAGCTAGTAGGCTGAAACTTACCACACTATACCCTTGGGTCAAGCTCCAAGATGGCCGCTTTGATGACGTCACAGTGACGTCAGTTTCAAAAACGGCATTTTTTGGTTGATTTTTCGGTCGGATTTTCCGAATTTTTTATTTATGCAATTTCTCCGCAAACACTGCATGATAAATTAGTAAATATTAATGTGATGTGAAATAAAATAGTTTTTGCCGACTTTTCATCGCGAAAAACCAGAAATTTTGAAGGAATGTGACAAAAACATAACTTTTCTGGTACCCCACGTAGCCGCCATCTTGAATTTACCCATGATCCTCTGCTCAGGGGGTTATGCAAATGGACTCAAAATGACCCTAATATGATAAACGATAAAGTCCCGGAATTTCAGCACTCCATTTTTCGTCGTTCCGGAGATAGCGCAGAAAGTTTGGTAGGGGGGGCATAATGGCCCCCCCAGGCCAGGTAGGGTTAAAACATATGTACATACTCTTCAGTGAAAATGGTAATAGCTGAAGACATTGACTGATGTGTCGATCGTCAGCATTTAAGCGACTGAACGGCAGATGAAAATAGTCTTCACGTGTAACAGTTTAGGGTCGGTGTATTTGGGTGATCATTTTTTTTTTTCTTGCGGAACCTTGTTCTTTCTGTCTCGAGCTGTAGAACACGATGGGAGGGATCTCGAGGCCATGGGTTGAATTTCGCTGAAAAATTCAGGCAGGTATTGGGTGGGCATGTTAGGTCCATTCTGGCGCACTGGACAATGACCTGTCACCTTGGGCAACCCACTCATGGACATTTGCGGTATTGGGCACCTTGTTTTCTCTGTCTCGAGCTGTAGAACACGATGGGAGGGAGGGGTCTCATGGCCATGGGTTGAATTTTGCTGAAAAGTTCAGGCAGGTCTGTGGTGGACATGTTAGGTCCATTTTGGCGCAGTGGGCAATGACTTGTTCAATGTTAGCCCCAATTGGGAACCCACTCATGGATATTTGCGGTATTGGGTGTGGCCCCTTGTTTGTTTTTTTTGTTGTTGTTTTTTTTTGGTCTCGCGATGTAGAACACGATGGAAAAGGGGTCTCGAGGCCATGGGTTGACTTTCTCTGAAAAGTTACCGTGCGCATTCGCACTGGGCAAGTAGCGCTGGACTGGACATTTTAGGGGTCCAATTGGGTGGTTTGACGTGTTATAGTGAAGGACTCGTGGAGGACCATCCGCAGGCAGGGAATTGTGGGAAAAAGGCACTGGAATGGACGTTTGGGGGCCTGGGTCGTCCAATATTGGTCCGATTGGGTCGCGTGGGGTATCAGTTTGAAGCCCTTGTTGAGGGGCGTCCAACTTAGCGGGTTGGGAGTAAAAGTAGCACAATGGTGCGCATGCGCAGAGAGGGACTTACGGGAAAAGGGCATTGGAATGGACGTTTTGGGCTCTAGGTGGACCCATAGTGGGGCGTGCTGGGTCGGGGAGGGTATCCATGTGAAGAGCTCCTCCAGGCCGATCAAGTCATGGGTGGGTGCATGTAAGACTTTCCCTGGAAAAGATCCGGAAAACGGGTTTTACACCTGATGAGTCATAGAAATGGGAATGATGTTGTTGTTGAGATAGTGTAGTCTCTTAATTTCGGGGAAGTAAACATCAAGGGAAGTAATCCCGTTGCCCCTTACTAGTAGAGAAAACAGAAACCCAGTATATTTGTCCTGTGACCTTATCCCTATCTTAACGCCTTATCCTAACGCCTTAACGCCCTAGCATACCAGTCCTAGACTTGGTGGTCCCCGGTGTCGTCATCGCTCTTCGTTGAGTCATTGTACGGAGGTTTTGCTGGGAAAACCCCTATTTTGCAGGCCATTTGTCTGGGTAAATATTGTGATACACATGGAGTACTTTTCAGTATACATGTTGTATCAGTTTGGAATGTTTGCTATATAGAATAAGAATAAGAATAAGAATGTTTATTGCCGATTAAAGCGCCCTCTTGAGGCAGACAATCAAAATACAATCAATCCCCTCCCCAAGTTAAACCCATAAATGTAATTAGCCCGATTTGCATGATTACCCACCCCTTCACATATACATTTAGGCTACTAGCTATCATACAATTTCAAAACGCAAATGCCAGACCCAACATCCAGAGTACTGGAGGAGGGAAAGCACCCAGAAAGTGCCGCAATCACCACCCCTAACTAAAAAAAATTGCATCCAACACACAAAAGTGGCGAAACAACACTCTCCAAATGCCTCCCCCCCCCCACCACTCCAGATGTCACATCCAACACCCGCGCTCTAAGAGTTAATATAGTAGTACCTATAGCATAACTGAGTATTTATAATAATACGGTACTGTAAATTCAGTATTGCAACCTACTTGACATCCTGTATGGTATACACATGTACCTGAGTGTTATGTTACCCAGAATTATCTGATCTATACTGCATAGATTTGTACACAAACTCTGCCAAAGCTTTACAGATTTTTGGTGCTTCATTACTTAGTAACCAGACAAATTTAGCCGACTCTGACTGTCGATCAATTTTTTTTGACATTGTACGCCCAACACTAAATAACTGATCACGCTCAACTGTATTGGATGAGCACTTCAAGAGGACATGGAACTCATCCTCAATGTCAGAAGGACAAAAAGAGCATGTTCTACTAGAGATTGGTGTCTTATTGTATCGACCTCTTTCTACATTCAGCTTGTGAGCACTTATTCTGAAGCGAGTTAATTCATGTCGATATTGACTATTTCTGACATGACTAAGATAAGCTTCGGGTTGAAAACATGATTTAAAGAACTGATAAGTCCTTAACTTATGACCCTCACATTCAGAATGAAAGCGAGCAGGGTCCTCCAATATGTCAGCTGTGGTATTCTTCATTGGCACAGGTTTCAGTGTGTTATTCCAAGAATCAGTAAAATGTCTAGTCAAGCATTTAGTCACTCTGTGATGCAAATTACCATATTCTAAATTACCAAGCCTGGGTGACAAATGGGAGATATTCAAAACTTCTAATATAGCCTCTAAACCACTGACCCAGGTGTCGATTTTCTGGGTATGGAGAGTACAACTTAAAGAATAAGCTTCTGCAACCAAACTGGCATCTTGTAGATTGTGCAGCCTGCTCCAATATTTTATCATTTGCGAATAAATGTCAATAGAAAGTGGCAATCGACCAAGCTCACCCCTTACTGCCATATTACTAGATTTAGAGTGGACACCTAGGTTATATTTAGAAAATTTTAAGTTCAACTTTTCTGAGAGTGCTTCATCCAACAATCTCATAAGATAACCTATGCCCTTATTTCGAACCTTACCGGCATTTACACATCCCCAGATCTCGGCCCCATATAAAAGTACTGGCTTTACTGTGTGATCAAAAATATGTGTACACGTGTCTATATTTGGCTTACATGAGCTGAAGGACTTTGTAATATGAAAGAAAGATTTTAACCCTTTGTTGTACATGTGTTCCTGAGCTTCATAAAAGGAACCAGCCTGGTGGAAAACAATACCCAGATATGGATAAGACTGTGCTTGTTCTAAAGGAACACCATCAAGCTGAATGTTACATTGAACCGTTCTACCTGTTGGAGAGAAGACAAGGACCTTACTTTTGGTCATGTTGATATGCAAATTCCAATTCTGGCAGTAATTAACAAGTTTATCGACACAAACCTGCAACCCTTCTTTTGTTTGGGATAATAAAACCAAATCATCTGCATAGGCAGTTTAACTTACTGTTTTGCAATATCAGGGGTTCACAAGTGTCGTCAAACATATCTGGAACATCATGTAAAAACAGCTTGAAGAAGGTGGGACTTAGATTATCCCCCTGACGTACACCCTTGGTAGAGGCAAATTCAGAAGTCAGATTAGTACCTAGCCTGACTTGTAAACGTACATTTCTATACATATCTATGGCAAGCCAAAGTGCTTTTTATTCGAGAAATTCCGATATCGGGAATTCAATTCCCGATATCGGAATTAAAATATCCGATATCGGAAATTCATGACCTTCAATTTCCGATATCGAAAATTGAATTCTCGATATCGGAAATTCAATTTCCGATAACGGAAATTGCAATTCCCGATATCGGAAATTAGAATTTTCGATATCGGAAATTCGGAGACAATTCCCGATATCGGAAATTCAATTCCCGATATCGGAAATTGAATACCCGATATCGGAAATTGAATTCCCGATATCGGAAATTCAATTCCCGATATCGGAAATTCAATTTCCGATATCGGAAATGCAATTCCCGATATCGGAAATTGTCATTGAATTTCCGATATCGGGAATTGCAACTCTAGGGTGTACTCCACACTTGCCACGGTTTCGTACAAAGTGGTCCCTCCCTAATTTTATAATAAGGTAGATCGCCCGATTTTGACAGCAAGGTAATTCTTCTTACCTTTCTACTAACTGATATCGATAGTATCACCCTGCTGGACGTAACCATTTCTCCAAACGAGGATATAACAATTGCTCGTTGATCGCACCCACTCGCCACTACAGAGTTAATCGTGTCCGGAATTGAATATCTGGAGGACCAAAATCCGCACTTTTTCTGGAAGCGAAAACCATGATTCCTCTATGGCGATAAAATTTTACAAAAAACGTATAGGTCGACCCCCTATTTTTTTCGCCATATTAAATTGTCCATTGGACGGGAAACACTTTAACATACATAAAAAGAAAATCATTTCATGTTTTTCAGAAAAGTTGAAGAAGGGCTAAGGAGGATTGCACGTCTTTCCTTTTCAATTTCAATAGCTCACAAGTCACCTGAAATAATGGCACGAGTGTGCCCATTTAGAAGATATATACGTTTACAAGGTTTTTGTTAAAGATTTTACATCTATTTATGATCGAAAGTAGTATACACCGAGCATTTCGACGCAACAGCCCCCCACTGCGCATGCGTGTGACGTCACAGCGACCTGTTTTGGGGCGGTATTGGGGGGGTGTGCGCAGGAGTGTTGTGCGCAGGTATGACGTCACTTCCGGTTTGGGTGAATGGGGCGTGACCTTGGGGGCATGTATTTCTCCGCGGTGATGCGGTCTGGCGGTGATGCGGTCTGCCTCCGCGGACCGAAAGTAGTCCCAAACCCGTGGGTTTTCGTGGAAGTGTTCGGCAATCTGTAGGGACCGCTAGTGGACCGATGGGGTCGAGTGAGGTATCAAAGTGAAGCATTCGTGAAGGGGCATTTGATGGGCTGGGTGTGGGGTTGAACTAGCGTCATTCTGCGCATGCGCGGTGGTCCAAGGGTATGGAAATAGACGTTTCGGGAGCTAGGGGAGTTACTACTGGTCCGATGGGGTCGAGTGAGGTATCAAAGTGAAGCCTAGGTGAAGGGGCATCTGACTGGACTAACGGGTTTGAACTAGCGTCATTCTGCGCATGCGCGATAGTGGAAATAGCCGTGTTGGGAGCTAGGTGAGTTACTACTGGTCCGATGGGGTCGAGTGAGGTATCAAAGTGAAGCCTATGTGAGGAGGCATCTGACTGGACTAGTGGCTCGAGCGTTGTCACCATTCTACGCATGCGCAGGCAGGGAATTGTGGGAAAAGTGTATGGAAATAGACGTTTTGGGATGTAGGTGAGCCACGAGTGGGCCGAATGGATCGAGTGAGGTATCCATGTGAAGCATTCGTGAAGGGGCATCTGATGGGCTGTGTGTGGGATTGAACTAGCGTCATTCTGCGCATGCGCGGTGGCCCCAGGGTATGGACATAGACGTTTTGGGAGCTAGGGGAGTCCCTAATGGTCCAATGGAGTTGTATGAGGCATCCATGTGAAGCATTCGTGAAGGAGCATCTGATGGGCTGGGTGTGGGGTTGAAATAGGGTCATTCTGCGCATGCGCGGTGGCCCAAGGGTATGGAAATAGACGTTTTGAGAGCTATTGGAGTCCCTAATGGGCCGATGGAGTTGAGTGAGGTATCAAAGTGAAGCCTAGGTGAGGGGGCAGCTGATGGGCTGGGTGGGTGCATGTAAAATTTTTCCTGAAAAAAAACGGAACACGGACTTTATCGAAAAATTCGGGAAAATGCCTATATGGGGTATGGGGTATATAGGTCGCCGGGCTTAACGGGGCTTGCCTATCAATAGAGTTATCTCCCCCTAGTTCCAGGGTGGGTGTATGTAAAAATTTTCCTGAAAAAATACGGAACACGGACTTTATCCTAAATTACGGGAAAATGCCTATATGGGGTATGGGGGTATAGGACCATCCTGGGAAACCTACTTCTAGACATTTGCGGTATAGGTTGTGGGGTCTCGTTTTCTTAGTCTCGTCATTTAGAACATGATAGGAAGTGTCCCGGAGCGAATCGGTGAAATTTTTGAAAAAGAATCGATATAGCCCCATATAGTCCCATACTGGGGATATAGGATCAATGTTTGTCCCCCTGGGAAACGTACTTCTATACATTTGCGGTAGGGTTGTGGGGTCTCGTTTTACTCGTCTCGTCATTTAGAACATGATAGGAAGTGTCCCGGAGCGAATCGGTGAAATTTTTGAAAAAAGTCACCGAGACCCATATAGATCCATATAGTCCCATACTGGGGTATAGGATCAATGTTTGTCCCCCTGGGAAACCTACTTCAATACATTTGCGGTAGGGTTGTTTGAATTTGTTTTTCACGTCTCGTCATTTAGAACACGATAGGAAGTGTCCCGGAGCGAATCGGTGAAATTTTTGAAAAAAGTCACCGAGGCCTGGGTAGGCCCATAGGCCTACACTGCATGGCTATGGGTGTATAGGCCCATACGGGGTGGACATGTTGGAGTCTAGGTGAGTCCCTAATGGTCCAATGGGGTCGAGTGAGGTCTTATTTTGAAGCTCTCGTGGAGGAGCACTTGACTACACTAATGGTTCGTCTGTGTTCAATAGTCTGCGCATGCGCAGCCTGGCCCGTAGTATAGAAAGTAGGCATTTTGGGGGGTATGTGGGTGTGTGTTTGGGTTAGAGATGGGCTATTCACGATTCGAATGGGTCGTGTGAGGTATCAATGTGAAGCTTGTGTGGGTAGAGTCAGGATGGCGTGTTTTTAAATGCAAGTCGCGTCATTCTGCGCATGCGCAGTCTGGCCGTAGTAGAGAAATCAGGCATTTTGGGGGGGTATGTGGGTGTGTGTTTGGGGTAGAGATGGACCGCTATGGGTCCGAATGGGTCGTGGAAGGTGTCAAAGTGAAGCTTGTGTGGGTTAGAGTCAGAATGGTGTGTTTTTAAGTGCAAGTCGCGTTAATCTGCGCATGCACAGTTGGTTGTAGTAAGTAAAGTGACCATTTTGGGGTCGACATGAACTATTCACGGTTCGAATGCGTCCTGGAAGGTTGTAGCTCTCGGGGTGTAGACCCCGATTTGAGGTCTGTTCACGTCACCTGTGACGTCATCGGTGACGTCATCAGTACGAGTAGTAAGTAAAGTGGGTATTCTTGGGCAGTGAAAGGAAGGTATTTGGTGTAGAGATGGACCATCCTTGGTCCGAATGCGTCCTGGGAGGTGTCATTTTGTAGCTCTCGGGGTGTATAACCCGATTTGGGGGCTGTTCACAGCATCTGTGACGTCATTGGTGACGTCATCAGTACGAGTAGTAGCGAAAGTGAGCATTTTGGGGCAGTGAAGGAAGGTATTTGGGGTAGAGATGGACCATCCTTGGTCCGAATGCGTCGTGTGGGGTGTCATCTTGTAGTTTTCGGCGTGCAGACCTCGATTTGAGGCATGTTCGCGTCATCCGTGACGTCATTGGTGACGTCATCAGTAGGAGTAGTAGCGAAAGCGAGCATTTTGGGGCAGTTAAAGGAGGTATTTGGTGTAGAGATGGACCATCCGTGGTCCAAATGGACCGTGTGAGGTGTCATCTTGTAGCAACGCCCACCAACACCATTCTTAATGCTTCAACGCCCTGGTGAAATAGATCAGAAGCTCTGATATTCCATGGAATTGTCACTAATTCTTCGAAATGCAGTGATGCCCGTCAACGCTCGTCGTTACACCTTAACACTCTAACATAACGCCATGATATAGACCGGAGAGAGAACAACAACAGCAACAACAACAAGGATGACACACGAGAGAACAACAACAACAAGAAGTTTTTTTCATATAGTTTATTCTCCCCAATGTTACATCATGCCCACGCTGGGGGAGCCGCGTTGGGTATATTTACAATTCAAGAAGATTCTTATCCAATCAGAGGCCACCATTTGCATGTTTCATATTCGTTCCTGTCCGTTGGATGTATTCTTGTCCAATCAGAAGTCTCCATTTCAGAAAGTGCCATCTGAACCGTTTATTCTAATCATCGTCGGGCAGGCCAGGATACCGTTGAGGCAACATATCCTCAGATAGTTGCTTGCGCATTCTGAGTATCTATCAGTGCATGGGTGAATACTTTCATCCGATGGGGGTGGTGGTCAGTTTAACCACGAAGAACGTAACATTGGTCAATATCTCCATTATCCACTTGGTGTTACAATTCAAGAACACTCTTGTCCAATTAGAGGCCACCATTTGTCATATTCGTTCCTGTCCGTTAGATGTATTCTTGTCCAATCAGAAGTCTCCATTCCAGAAAGTTCCATCTTCGGCCATGTTCGCTTTGAACCGTTTATTCTAATCATCATCGGGCAGCCCAGGAAACCGTTGAGGCAACATATCCTCAGATACATGTTTGTGCATTCTGAGTATCTATCAGTGCCTGGGTGAATACATTCACCCGATGGGAATATTCCGTAGTTTGGTCACGAAGAACGTAACATTGGTGACCCTCTCCACTGTCCACTTGGTGTTGGGGCGTTGTTGTTGGGCCCATTTCAAGGGATCCACGGTGTCCAGTTTCTCCAGCATCGTCTGTAGCGACACTCGGTTAATGATGGTAAACGGTTGGTCAAATACCTGGATGTTACTGCTCGGGTAAAAGTATCGGACTTGGTCTGTCTCCTTATGCCGCAGCACATAACCAAACGCCAGATTTAATTTGAAGGACGTAGCTTGGTCATTGAAGATGGCTTCCACGTAGCTGGTAGACGGGCGAGGTCGGTCAGTCGAAAATTGTAGATATCTTGAATAGGGCGATGACGGTAGAAACAGTGCCGTATCATGGACCAGTGGCGCCGATAAATGTCACTCACTGGCTGGGCGTCCTGTAAGAGATCGCTAGGAACATTTATGGGCTCGTCCAGAAAATGTTCGATGTTGTCAGGCGTATGACTCGAAACCGTAACGGAGGGGTCCGGCTGGATATCCAGGCCCTCCTGGACCGTGGGTATAGGCAGGCTCTTCGTCATCGCATCACCAGTGGCGTTCGTCTCTCCGGGTTCATCTTCACTGGGTCTGACCTTCCGCGGCTCCTCTTTAGTGGAAAGTTGTCGCCCAAACCGTAGAGACGGGGCATGCATCAAACGTTGGTGCTGTCTAAACCGACTGGGTCGTTTGAAGAGTCGACCACAATCATTACATAGTACCGTCGCACCCGCGTGGAGTACCCTCTCATGACGCAGTAAATGATCCTTCCGATTGAATGACCGTGCGCAGATTATACAAGTATACCGAGCATCGTTGTGGGTGGAGGCCTCGTGGCGTCGTAACGTATCTAGACGAGTAAACAGCTTCTGGCAGGTTGTGCAAGTGAACATCTTGGTGGTTGACAGAGTGTCTGATGAAACGGCCAGGCCGCCTCCCTTTTATAGCACGCTAGCTGGTGATCTATTTTTAGCACACTCAGTTCAACTATCCCCAAGTCGAGGGCCGAGCCGTGACATCTTCGGTAACATCCGTGTCTCTTCGGTCACCTCCGTACCGTCAACGATCAACATGTAGACATATAGAGTATGTACGGCATGTTATGGTATTCATCAGTGCATGAGTGACGCATTCAGCCGATGGGAGTGGTCGGTCAGCTTGGTAACGAAAAACGTAACATTGGTCACACTCTCCACTGTCCACTTGGTGTTGGGGCGTTGTTGTTGGGCCCATTCCAAGGGATCCACGGTGTCCAGTTTCTCCAGCATCGTCTCTAGCGACACTCGGTTAATGATGGTAAACGGTTGGTCAAATACCCGGATGTTACTACTCGGGTAAAAATATCGGACTTGGACTGTCTCTTTATGCTGCAGCACATAACCAAACGCCAGATTCAATTTGAAGGCCGTAGTTTGATCATTGAAGATGGCTTCCACGTAGCTACGTAGACGGGTGAGGTCAGTCAGTCGGAAATTGTAGATATCTTGAATAGGGCGATGACGGTAGAAACAGTGCCGGATCATGGGCCAATGGCGCCGATAAATGTCACTCACTGGATGGTCTTCGTGTGACAGATCGCTGGGAACATTTATGGCTTCGTCCACGAAGTGTACTTTGCCCTCCACGTCGTACAAAATCTGGCCCAAGGTCTTGTCGTCGGAATTTGACTGTTGAATTAGGGCGACATCATCATCGGCCCTCGTGCGATGGGTGGGAGTTCCCCCTGTTTCGATATTGATGCCTACGGGCTCTTCTATCTGCAAACGTGGCTGCGGAACAGGGTGTCGTGTGCGTTGGTGTCGCAGCAACTGACTGGTCAGTTTGAAAAGCCGACCACATTCTTCGCATGGACGCTTGGGTACTTCATGGCGTGCACGTGTGTGGCGCTGTAAATGATCCGGGCGCTGAAACGACAGTGTACATATCGTACAGTTATACCGGGCGGTTCCTTCGTGCTTGGTAGCCTCATGGCGGCGCAAGTCGTGCAGACGAGTGAATGATTTCGAGCACGTAGTACAAGTGAACATCTTGGTGGTTGACAGAGTGTCTGATGAAACGGCCAGACCGCTTCCCTTTTATAGCACGCTAGCTGATATCATGTTCGGGCACTTCCGTGTCTCTTCGGATGTAAAAGTCCCCGGATGTAAAAGTGCCCGAATGTTTACGAATGTTCCACCATTCTGGACTTCTATCAGGTCCATGTCCAGAAGCTCTCATACGCCGCCATTTTGGAGCCGCCATGTTGGATCCGCCATTTTGGAACCGCCATCTTGGATATGTCCCATAATGCACCGGGTCAAAATACTCGCTTCTGATTGGACGAGAGCTCTGTGACGGATTTTAAATACTCGCTTCTGTTTGGTGTACGTCGCTAAAGGTGACCGGAACTGACCTTTGATCCCGGCGCGCGCAGTGTAAAGGTTTCCACCGCGGTGCGGTGGAAACCTTTGCGCGCCGGGGTCAAAGGTAGGCATCAATAGAAGTAGGCATCAATATCGAAACAGGGGGAACTCCCACCCATCGCACGAGGGCCGATGATGATGTCGCCCTAATTCAACAGTCAAATTCCGACGACAAGACCTTGGGCCAGATTTTGTACGACGTGGAGGGCAAAGTACACTTCGTGGACGAAGCCATAAATGTTCCCAGCGATCTGTCACACGAAGACCATCCAGTGAGTGACATTTATCGGCGCCATTGGCCCATGATCCGGCACTGTTTCTACCGTCATCGCCCTATTCAAGATATCTACAATTTCCGACTGACTGACCTCACCCGTCTACGCAACTACGTGGAAGCCATCTTCAATGACCAAGCTACGTCCTTCAAATTAAATCTGGCGTTTGGTTATGTGCTGCAGCATAAAGAGACAGTCCAAGTCCGATATTTTTACCCGAGCAGTAACATCCGGGTATTTGACCAACCGTTTACCATCATTAACCGAGTGTCGCTAGAGACGATGCTGGAGAAACTGGACACCGTGGATCCCTTGGAATGGGCCCAACAACAATGCCCCAACACCAAGTGGACAGTGGAGAGTGTGACCAATGTTACGTTTTTCGTTACCAAGCTGACCGACCACTCCCGTCGGCTGAATGCGTCACTCATGCACTGATGAATACCATAACATGCCGTACATACTCTATATGTCTACATGTTGATCGTTGACGGTACGGAGGTGACCGAAGAGACACGGATGTTACCGAAGATGTCACGGCTCGGCCCTCCACTTGGGGATAGTTGAACTGAGTGTGCTAAAAATAGATCACCAGCTAGCGTGCTATAAAAGGGAGGCGGCCTGGCCGTTTCATCAGACAATCTGTCAACCACCAAGATGTTCACTTGCACAACCTGCCAGAAGCTGTTTACTCGTCTAGATACGTTACGACGCCACGAGGCCTCCACCCACAACGATGCTCGGTATACTTGTATAATCTGCGCACGGTCATTCAATCGGAAGGATCATTTACTGCGTCATGAGAGGGTACTCCACGCGGGTGCGACGGTACTATGTAATGATTGTGGTCGACTCGACCCAGTCGGTTTAGACAGCACCAACGTTTGATGCATGCTCCGTCTCTACGGTTTGGGCGACAACTTTCCACTAAAGAGGAGCCGCGGAAGGTCAGACCCAGTGAAGATGAACCCGGAGAGACGAACGCCACTGGTGATGCGATGACGAAGAGCCTGCCTATACCCACGGTCCAGGAGGGCCTGGATATCCAGCCGGACCCCTCCGTTACGGTTTCGAGTCATACGCCTGACAACATCGAACATTTTCTGGACGAGCCCATAAATGTTCCTAGCGATCTCTTACAGGACGCCCAGCCAGTGAGTGACATTTATCGGCGCCACTGGTCCATGATACGGCACTGTTTCTACCGTCATCGCCCTATTCAAGATATCTACAATTTTCGACTGACCGACCTCGCCCGTCTACCAGCTACGTGGAAGCCATCTTCAAAGATCAAGCTACGTCCTTCAAATTAAATCTGGCGTTTGGTTATGTGCTGCGGCATAAGGAGACAGACCAAGTCCGATACTTTTACCCGAGCAGTAACATCCGGGTATTTGACCAACCGTTTACCATCATTAACCGAGTGTCGCTACAGACGATGCTGGAGAAACTGGACACCGTGGATCCCTTGAAATGGGCCCAACAACAACGCCCCAACACCAAGTGGACAGTGGAGAGGGTCACCAATGTTACTTTCTTCGTGACCAAACTACGGAATATTCCCATCGGGTGAATGTATTCACCCAGGCACTGATAGATACTCAGAATGCACAAACATGTATCTGAGGATATGTTGCCTCAACGGTTTCCTGGGCTGCCCGATGATGATTACAATAAACGGTTCAAAGCGAACATGGCCGAAGATGGAACTTTCTGGAATGGAGACTTCTGATTGGACAAGAATACATCTAACGGACAGGAACGAATATGACAGATGCAAATGGTGGCCTCTAATTGGACAAGAGTGTTCTTGAATTGTAACACCAAGTGGATAATGGAGATATTGACCAATGTTGCGTTCTTCGTGGTTAAACTGACCACCACCTCCATCGGATGAAAGTATTCACCCACGCACTGATAGATACTCAGAATGCGCAAACAACTATCTGAGGATATGTTGCCTCAACGGTATCCTGGCCTGCCCGACGATGATTAGAATAAACGGTTCAGATGGCACTTTCTGAAATGGAGACTTCTGATTGGACAAGAATACATCTAACGGACAGGAACGAATATGAAACATGCAAATGGTGGCCTCTGATTGGATAAGAATCTTCTTGAATTGTAAATATACCCAACGCGGCTCCCCCAGCGTGGGTATGATGTAACATTGGGGAGAATAAACTATATGAAAAAAACTTCTTGTTGTTGTTGTTCTCTCGTGTGCCATCCTTGTTGTTGTTGCTGTTGTTGTTCTCTCTCCGGTCTATATCATGGCGTTATGTTAGAGTGTTAAGGTGTAACGACGAGCGTTGACGGGCATCACTGCATTTCGAAGAATTAGTGACAATTCCATGGAATATCAGAGCTTCTGATCTATTTCACCAGGGCGTTGAAGCATTAAGAATGGTGTTGGTGGGCGTTGCTACAAGATGACACCTCACACGGTCCATTTGGACCACGGATGGTCCATCTCTACACCAAATACCTCCTTTCACTGCCCCAAAATGCTCACTTTCGCTACTACTCCTACTGATGACGTCACCAATGACGTCACGGATGACGCGAACATGCCTCAAATCGAGGTCTGCACGCCGAAAACTACAAGATGACACCCCACACGACGCATTCGGACCATCAGAGCTTCTGATCTATTTCACCAGGGCGTTGAAGCATTAAGAATGGTGTTGGTGGGCGTTGCTACAAGATGACACCTCACACGGTCCATTTGGACCACGGATGGTCCATCTCTACCCCAAATACCTTCCTTCACTGCCCCAAAATGCTCACTTTCGCTACTACTCGTACTGATGACGTCACCAATGACGTCACAGATGCTGTGAACAGCCCCCAAATCGGGGTATACACCCTGAGAGCTACAAAATGACACCTCCCAGGACGCATTCGGACCAAGGATGGTCCATCTCTACACCAAATACCTTCCTTTCACTGCCCCAAAATACCCACTTTACTTACTACTCGTACTGATGACGTCACCGATGACGTCACAGAAGACGCGGACATCCCTCAAATCGGAATGTACACCCCGAGAACTACAAGATGACACCTTCCAGGACGCATTCGAACCGTGAATAGCCCATCTCGACCCCAAATACCTTCATGTACTGCCTGAAAATGTCCACTTTCGCTACTACTCGTACCGATGACGTCACCGATGACGTCACAGATGACGCGAACATCCCTCAAATCGGAATGTACACCCCGCGAACTACAAGGTGACGCCTTCCAGGACGCATTCGAACCGTGAATAGTCCATCTCGACCCCAAATACCTTCATGTACTGCCCGAAAATGTCCACTTTCGCTACTACTCGTACCGATGACGTCACCGATGACGTCACAGATGACGCGAACATCCCTCAAATCGGAATGTACACCCCGAGAACTACAAGATGACACCTTCCAGGACGCATTCGAACCGTGAATAGCCCATCTCGACCCCAAATACCTTCATGTACTGCTCGAAAATGTCCACTTTCGCTACTACTCGTACCGATGACGTCACCGATGACGTCACAGATGACGCGAACATCCCTCAAATCGGAATGTACACCCCGAGAACTACAAGATGACACTTTCCAGGACGCATTCGAACCGTGAATAGCCCATCTCGACCCCAAATACCTTCATGTACTGCCCGAAAATGTCCACTTTCGCTACTACTCGTACCGATGACCTCACCGATGACGTCACAGATGACGCGAACATCCCTCAAATCGGAATGTACACCCGAGAACTACAAGATGACACCTTCCAGGACGCATTCGAACCGTGAATAGCCCATCTCGACCCCAAATACCTTCATGTACTGCCCGAAAATGGCCACTTTCGCTACTACTCGTACCGATGACGTCACCGATGACGTCACAGATGACGCGAACATCCCTCAAATCGGAATGTACACCCTGAGAACTACAAGATGACACCTTCCAGGACGCATTCGAACCGTGAATAGCCCATCTCGATCCCAAATACCTTCATGTACTGCCCGAAAATGGCCACTTTACTTACTACAACCAACTGCGCCTGTGCAGATTGACGCGACTTGCATTCAAAACACGCCATTCTGACTCTACCCCACACAAGCTTCACTTTGACACCCTCCACGACCCATTCGGACCCATAGCGGTCCATCTCTACTCCAAACACCTTCATGTACTGCCCCAAAATGGCCACTTTACCAATGCCATTAACCAACCGCGCATAGCTCCCCTGCTCCAAAACGTTCATTTCATACCCTTCGGCCACCGCGCATGCGCAGAATGCCGATAGTTCAACCCTGGGCACCCAGCCCATTAGATGCCCCTCTTCACATAAGCTTCACTTTGATACTCTCACTCGACCCCATCGACCCTTAGCTTCCCTAGCTCCAACACGGGCTATTTTCATAATTCTTTCAGCCACTGCGTAAAGCAGAAGGCCGATAGTTCAAATCCCCACACCCAGCCCATTAGATGCCCTCACATAAGCTTCACTTGATACTCTCACTCTCACCCCATCGACCCTTAGGGGCTTCCTCAGCTCCAACACCGATGACGTCACAGATGACGCGAACATCCCCCAAATCGGAATGTACACCCCGAGAACTACAAGATGACACCTTCCAGGACGCATTCGAACCGTGAATAGCTCATCTCGATCCAGAATGTACACCCCGAGAACTACAAGATGACACCTTCCAGGACGCATTCGAACCGTGAATAGCCCACCTCGACCCCAAATACCTTCATGTACTGCCCGAAAATGTCCACTTTCGCTACTACTCGTACCGATGACGTCACCGATGACGTCACCGATGACGTCACAGATGAGGCGAACATCCCTCAAATCGGAATGTACACCCCGAGAACTACAAGATGACACCTTCCAGGACGCATTCGAACCGTGAATAGCCCATCTCGATCCCAAATACCTTCATGTACTGCCCGAAAATGCACACTTTCGCTACTACTCGTACCGATGACGTCACCGATGACGTCACAGATGACGCGAACATCCCCCAAATCGGAATGTACACCCCGAGAACTACAAGATAACACCTTCCAGGACGCATTCGAACCGTGAATAGCCCATCTCGATCCCAAATATCTTCATGTACTACCCGAAAATGTCCACTTTCGCTACTACTCGTACCGATGACGTCACCGATGACGTCACAGATGACGCGAACATCCCCCAAATCGGAATGTACACCCCGAGAACTACAAGATGACACCTTATAGGACGCATTCGAACCGTGAATAGCTCATCTCGATCCCAAATACCTTCATGTACTGCCCGAAAATGGCCACTTTACTTACTACAACCAACTGCGCCTGCGCAGATTGACGCGACTTGCATTCAAAAACACGCCATTCTGACTCTACCCCACACAAGCTTCACTTTGACACCCTCCACGACCCATTCGGACCCATAGCGGTCCATCTCTACCCCAAACACCTTCATGTACTGCCCCAAAATGGCCACTTTACTTAATACAACCAACTGCGCATAGGGGCTCCCCTAGCTCCAAAACGTCTATTTTCATACCCTTCGGCCACCGCGCATGCGCAGAATGCCGATAGTTCAACCCCACACCCAGCCCATTAGATGCCCCTTCACATAAGCTTCACTTTGATACCTCACTCGACCCCATCGGACCCTTAGGGGCTTCCTAGCTCCAACACGGCTATTTTCATACCCTTCGGCCACCGCGCATGCGCAGAAGGCCGATAGTTCAACCCCACACCCAGCCCATTAGATGCCCCTTCACATAAGCTTCACTTTGATACCTCACTCGACCCCATCGGACCCTTAGGGGCTTCCCTAGCTCCAACACCGATGACGTCACAGATGACGCGAACATCCCCCAAATCGGAATGTACACCCCGAGAACTACAAGATGACACCTTCCAGGACGCATTCGAACCGTGAATAGCTCATCTCGATCCAGAATGTACACCCCGAGAACTACAAGATGACACCTTCCAGGACGCATTCGAACCGTGAATAGCCCATATCGACCCCAAATACCTTCATGTACTCCCCGAAAATGTCCACTTTCGCTACTACTCGTACCGATGACGTCACCGATGACGTCACAGATGACGCGAACATCCCTCAAATCGGAATGTACACCCCGAGAACTACAAGATGACACCTTCCAGGACGCATTCGAACCGTGAATAGCCCATCTCGATCCCAAATACCTTCATGTACTGCCCGAAAATGCACACTTTCGCTACTACTCGTACCGATGACGTCACCGATGACGTCACAGATGACGCGAACATCCCCCAAATCGGAATGTACACCCCGAGAACTACAAGATAACACCTTCCAGGACGCATTCGAACCGTGAATAGCCCATCTCGATCCCAAATATCTTCATGTACTACCCGAAAATGTCCACTTTCGCTACTACTCGTACCGATGACGTCACCGATGACGTCACAGATGACGCGAACATCCCCCAAATCGGAATGTACACCCCGAGAACTACAAGATGACACCTTATAGGACGCATTCGAACCGTGAATAGCTCATCTCGATCGCAAATACCTTCATGTACTGCCCGAAAATGGCCACTTTACTTACTACAACCAACTGCGCCTGCGCAGATTGACGCGACTTGCATTCAAAAACACGCCATTCTGACTCTACCCCACACAAGCTTCACTTTAACACCCTCCACGACCCATTCGGACCCATAGCGGTCCATCTCTACCCCAAACACCTTCATGTACTGCCCCAAAATGGCCACTTTACTTAATACAACCAACTGCGCATAGGGGCTCCCCTAGCTCCAAAACGTCTATTTCCATACCCTTCGGCCACCGCGCATGCGCAGAATGCCGATAGTTCAACCCCACACCCAGCCCATTAGATGGCCCTTCACATAAGCTTCACTTTGATACCTCACTCGACCCCATCGGACCCTTAGGGGCTTCCCTAGCTCCAACACGGCTATTTTCATACCCTTCAGCCACCGCGCATGCGCAGAAGGCCGATAGTTCAACCCCACACCCAGCCCATTAGATGCCCCTTCACATAAGCTTCACTTTGATACCTCAC
>JAVTVY010054549.1:0-30449 GCA_036873755.1 Hanleya hanleyi | reverse complement strand
TGTAAACCAGTCACCAGATGGAGTTGTTGGGAAAATGCTGTACGGGCAACATTTGCCGAACCAATTAACCATAACCAATAAAATAATTCGATTCTATGTCCACTTATCTTTCATAAAAACACCTTGTTTATCAGCGACTGTCCATTTTTAGTTTTACAAGACGTCTAAACACGGACGAGGGGGGTAAAACTGTCTGCATCGCCGTTGTGCGTCTAGTGTTTATCGCGAGTTGTTGTGGCGCGTAATCAGCGTTCTGATCGATGCAAGATGGCGGCGATGTGGACAGTTTTACCCCCCTCGTCCGAGTTTAGATCTCTTGCCAAGCTAAAAATGGACAGTCGCTGATAAACAAGGTGTTTTTATGAAAGGTAAGTGGACATAGAATCGAATTATTTTATTGGTTATGGCCAATTGGTTCGGCAAATATTGCCCGTGCAGCATTATCCCAACAACTCGATCTGGTGACTGGTTTACAGCCATAGCGTTGCTCTCACGTAGTATGGAACAAGGCTATACCAGAGCTAGACTCCAGTCAACCTCGCTGGGGGTCTAATAGTACCCCAGCCACCAGTCAGATTTCATTTGCGTACACTTCGCCATCCATAAGATGGCTTGCAAATCGTGTGTCTCCATTATCGCGGAGCGATATCCGGTGTTTTACCGGATTCTGTTCGGCCTTCATCCGGCGGAGAACAGACTCGAAAACTCTGATAAATTACAGGTTTTCATACATACCTCGGAAACAGATATTGCCTGGGCTGACAAAATATATATGTATGAATAACTTTCGTATCATCCAAGAGGTGTGGTAGATCTGTAATTTTGAACAAGTAGATCATCACATGACTCGAAAATGGCGGGTTACCAACCTCCCCACAGCGCATGGTCCATTTCGCAGGCTCCATGTGATTAGACCCCCAGCGAGGTGGTTGTGGGGTTACGTCGGTAGACTTTAGCGGATTGGCTGACGAAGTCACCTGGTACTGATTTCTGGAAATTCCCCCTCGCAGTTGCCGAAAGTAGTCTGAAATGGATACACACGATCCCAGGGTCAGTTTTACCGCGTATAGATGACCCAGATGGTTACAGGTTGACGGTCAGATTTTTGGACCGGATTCGGGGCCTTCGCGCACATCGCCGGAAGTGACATCATATATAGTAAAATAGATGTTTGCCGAATATTTCGATTACTTTTCAAGTCTGCATAATAACTCTGTTGACCTAGCGCTGAAAAGAATTATCTGGAGATTATTTTCCCTGGACAGAGCATATGAAAAGTAGTTCGCTCATGTGCAAAACTGAAGGAGTTGTTCGGCCGGATTCAAACTGAACCGTGCGTACGTGGGTTTTCTCCCTATACGTCGTAGCAACGTAGTAAAGGTCAACTTCCGCTATTGGAGGCAGGGATGAATAATGGAGCCTGCGAAATGGAGCATGCGCTGTGGGAAGGATGCCTGTTCACTGGGCTGATACGCAGGCGCAAGCTGTATAACCGTGGATAGACTGTAGTACTCTCTGTTAACTCAAGATATTAACAGACAGTGATAGTGTACTGTTCCAGCTGTCTCCCCTTCAGTGATTGGTCATTCGACCCCGCCATTTTAAACTAAGACGAGCATTCTCATTGGATCACTATTTATAGGAGCCACCCCAATCTTCATAAACAATCATGTGACTGTCTCAGTTGACCGATATGACATAGCGCGGCCTCGTTTTCGATTTAAAAATCTGGCGTCCAACTGGGAAAATGTTGTTGTTGCTGCATCAGCCGATCATTGGCCCTCCGTAGAAGGGTCCAATACTATAGGCTAAACCGTGCACGGTGGGAAGTTTGGATTCCCGCCTAGCAAAATCAGTATTTGGCAAACTTTCTCATCACTCTTTAATAATATTATATTTCGGTTGACCGTGATAAAGAGAATGCTCTAGAGATCATTTTCCCGGCTTCATATGAAGATCAGCCTATAGAGAATTCTCTAGATCATCTCTCCTACATCGTCGATATGAGCACGTCTGTCCATGCCAGTCATACACAGCTGCCAAAAATTCCATCGGTTGTTTCGACATCCTAACGACTTACACTGCCACGAGACCAAATGTGGCGACACACTATGAAACGGGTAGGCCTACCCCGGTGGCGACTTTCACAAGCTGACCGACAAAGACATCGACATTCCCACTCGGCACCCCTACGATTTTGATGCAGGTCTTCGCACCAACGTGCCTGAATACGATAAGACCCAGTCTGTCTCGTCTTCACCGGTGACCATAACGCTCTGATTGCCCGCATGGTGGACTGTTTGACCAGTGTTGAGCACCTCACGAAACAGGCTGGACGTACTAGAGTCTTACATCCTGACCCAGAGAATTAATACCGGCTTTTGCAATATTTCAGCCAATCCTCTATCATCAGCTTCCAAACAAGACGCTACGACGTCACTGTTATCCGAACATCCGTCTGACATTATGGACTGCGTGGAACCTTTTTACTGTCCCCAACACAGAGGTCACTTCCTTTTCGACCAGCTTTACCCAAATTTAAGACCTTTACAGCCGGGCTGCGTTTTGCAACAATTTGAAAGAGGGAGCCCTCTACCAGCGGACCACCTACACCTACCTTCCGGGAATTTCCTCGTTCAATAGAACAAGTTAGACATCGAGCATTTCTTCGGCAAATCCGTCATGTAAGTCACATACAATAGGTGAAGTCTATATGTGGGGAACCATTCAACCAAGGAGTGAAAAGGGCCAAGTATATTGCACGCAAAGTGTTGCCCATTGAAGTTGTCTTACATGACGGGTCTGCCATTTCTTCGAAGCTGCAAAGAACAGTTTCACAAAAGCATGGGCGTGGGTGTATACCATGTATACAAAGGGTGTGAACATTTACCTCTTTCGGGATATTCCAAAAACGTATTCTCATTCATCGAGTGGGAAGAGACCGACATGTACAAATGTCGCAAACTAAATATCATTGGTGGATCCAGCTTCATATTCGACCACTACTGTGGCAAGATCCACATCATGAAGAATGCACAGCTGAGTTGCTGGGCATTGGTTGAGGAAACCAAGATAGCTTAGACCGAAGAACACTTAATGACGCAGCTTCAACGCATGCTAATGCTAGGACATAATATCCTACTCAGCACCTCTTACTGTGATGGTCTCATGATCACCCGGGTGTATCAAATCATGGAATTGCCCCTCCCTCTCCCCGCACCCTCGAGGCATATCGTGACAAAGGAGATGGGCAAAGAAGAAGCGAAATTCTTTGATGCCCCCAAGTCCGGGCATAAAACTAGCTCCAACATGGAACCTAATGGTACATGGCTGTCATTAGGTTCCACGTACATCCTAGCCACCATCGTAATGTAGACGCCCGAATCGTATAAACAATGATTTAGTTGCTTCTTACCATGCATTTTCCTATAAAACGTATCATGAACTAGTCCGAATCGTCCGAGCCGTCAACATCTGTTGTCTTTTTGAGTGGGTTTCGCCGCCTTTTGTACCAGTCTCCGCTTGAAAACAGGGACTAGCTCCGCCATGTTTGTTTCCACGCTGGAGTGTCGACTGCGCAAACGGTGGCCGCAATAGAAACCGCCAGTGCGCACGCCAACACCATACACGTGGTTGTAAGGCAGCAAATCTTTTACTGAAAAATTCATTCATTCAAATTCGTTCATTCACTGTCGGAAGCAATAATCGGACGACCACGTTTGTGGTGTTGGCGTGCGCACTTCCGGTTTTTACTGATGCCACCCTTTGCGCAGTCGACACTCCAGCGTGAAAACAAACATGGCGGAGCTGATCATATATTCAAGCGGGGACTGGTACAAAAGGCGGCGAAACCCACTCAAAAAGACAACAGATGTTGGCCGTTCGGACGATTCGGACTAGTTCATGATACGTTTTATCGGAAAATGCATGGTAAGGAGCAACTAAATCATTGTTTATACGATTCGGGCTTCTACATTACGATGGTGGCTAGGAATAGGATGTACGTGGAACCTACACACTATCATTAGGTTCCAGTTGGAGCTAGGCATAAAACCAAAAAACCCTTTCAACGTTTGCTGAAAGTAAAAAAAAATGTGTCACATGTAAAAATATTTCACCACCCAGGTTCGAACCTTATTTTTCCATCCAAGGGTTCACTCCACAGTTTGGTAGGAATGACCGTTGTCATTTAATAGGTTAGGACGCCCGCTCCTATATCACAATCCTTCTTCGGGGCTTATATCTATAATACCATCCTGTTGTCAGTCTTGCAAACGGTCGTATACAGACTGGGGTCGGGCAGTATTTGATACAGTATTTTATACGATACGGATTTGATATTTTTGGAACATCATGATGTCTTGTCGGCATCATTGAAAACTGTTGACCGCTTCTCTCTTGCAGGAAACCAGCCTATGTTTATACTATGATTGTCTTTTTCAATTTGGTGCTAATGTTGTTATATGGAATATGGAATAGGTCTTTGGATTATCGATGCGAATATTCGTTAATGGATGACGGCTGTATAAGGAATGACGGACCAGACGCTTGTAAGTATACTGTTTCTTGTCTCAGTTATGCCCCTTGTCGGCTGCTAAAATCATGAATCATTTATGGCAAGAAAATCTGAAGAAAAAAAACGGATAGGCCGACCCCAACTTTTTTCGCCTTTTCAAGATGGCGCCGGACATGTGAGCACGGAACTTTCATTGAAATCGCTATTACAGAATTTTCTTGAAATTGGTCCGAATTGGACCAAGTTCAGACTTTTTGAGGGGGTTTCTAAGAAAATGAAGCCAGGTTGACGGGAAATATTCGTGTTCAATTAATTGAAAGTTTATTAATTATAATAAATTTATTTAATAATCATTCTCTTTCAGAAAATATATAGATATAACTCATTTTCCTTGGACATTTTGGAATATTGGTAGGCGAAATGCGGATCTTGCCGACTTGCTGAACGAAAGAATCTCTGGGGAGCAACCCAAACCTCAATGCCTATGGCGGGATACATTCCAGCTCGAAGAGAACACATGCGTATCAGTAAGGTTATCTGAAGTTAGACACTTTGAGACCAAACTACATCGAATGTGTATTAAATGAAAGATCTTCTCCGGAGCAAGGGACAAAGCTTACCCATTTCGTTTAATTCGTGGGTCCGCTCAGATCAGATTAGACGAACATGAATCCCTTGAGCACTCGATTCGGGATTCAGTCTACCAGACATACATGAATAATGGGCGCAATGCTGAGAATCTTAGCTCTCGTTGGGTGTTTTATGGTGGTGTGTTCTACGACCTGGTGTACCTGAGTTTTCTTCTCGACAAAGCAAAGCCGAACTACCCAACCACCACTCCGGCGTCCCGAGCCGGCGCAGCCCTAGCGAACCAGAAACTCGTACCAGCCGCTCGTTGTTCCCGGTCACGTTGCTACCAACAGCCAGCACCACACAATCCATCACGTTACACAACGATCTACTAATCCACAGTACAAACTCAACGTACTCGTCGATATGCTCGACAGCGATAGGTCGCACAACTGTTAACCCTACAGAGCCCATCACCTTATACCCGACCCATAAAACGTGGGTACTGACGAACACCATTCCATCCAGCGAACGCACCTCATCGACATGGAGACGGCGACTCGTGGCAAGACCGTGTTTTAGTAGCAGATTTAAAGGGGCAAGTTACCTACAACACCTGATCTCGAAGCCAACCCGATAAGGCAATGCGCATTTTGTCCAACGCGTTCAGCACGATTGGACCCCCATCGCTCGTATCTGCTAGTGTGTCATGCGGAATGGCAGTTCGCATATGAGGTGCACTGTAAAAAGTGGAAACATGTTTAACGTTTCATTTTGAGATGGGTAACATGTGAGATACTTCATATTGCTACATGTTTCACCCTGTTCTCCTTGAAAACATGTCTCAAAGACGCAAGATTACAGCTATTTGAGGGTTGTGACATGTTTCACTCGCGTTGCCGTTTCACTATAATGACCTGAATAGCTGCTTGAAACATCAAGGCCGAAACACGTACAACCAAGTCGCAAAGGCGACATGTCTCAAGGAACAAAGTATACAAGACAGATAATGCTGTCTGATGCATGAAAGTTCTAGTTTCCAATAATTTATTTCTGGTCTTTAGCGATCGTGAATATATCTGACGGTATTGAGAATAAACAGACCGGCCAATTTAATTGAATTATTTGCATCGTAATACATGTATAACTCTTCCAGGCCTAGGGTATTTGAGGCCTGCCAAGGCCTAGGAAGAGACGCCTCCTCCCCACTAAATATGTTTTTACTTCTCGAGTCTAAAAGCCCCCACAATATATCTTGGGGTCCCCTCTGCTAGAAATTGCAAAAATAAAAAAAACAAATCCAATCCTTGGACACTTCACAGTTACGTCATATTCTAAATATGAATGTTTGGTCTATTTTTCGGTCAGATTTTCCATTTTGTTTATTTTTGCTATGTTTTCCGAGGTAAACTACAGGGTACTTTAGGGAAGAATTATTTGATGTGAAATAAAATAGTTCATGAACTCTTTTATCCTCAAAAGAAAATCGCGAAGAAAAAGATAAAACACCACTTTTCTGGTACCCCACATGACCGCCACTTTAAAACCAATGATCCATTTCTGGGAGGGGTATGCAAATAGGGATAAACTGACTTAAATATATTACGCTGTTAAATCAAGCAGTGTCAGCTCCTAACAATTTGTTGTTTCGGAGATATAGCGCAGAAAGTTTGGTGGAGGTTAGGGCATGATTCTCCTTCATGTTCGGAAGGGTTAAGAGTAATCTCGTTAAACATTCATACCAACAAAATACACAGCAGCGTTGCTATAAAAAAGAGTGACATTGATGGGGCATCAATAAGAGTTCGCTTTGGAAGAAACAACAACTGTGTTCTCTATGTGACCAAAGCTATACATTCAGTATTTTAAATGTGTGTAACCCATCAGGAAACTTTCTGGACATAGTCAATACTATTGCCCTATATATGATTACAACCTTGCGCGGAATTCGGCCATTGTGTGACACAAATGACACCAAATCAGGCATCTTCACATTTCAAGTTAAATATTGCATTAATGTTCCGTCATTTACCTTCCCCTAATGAATAGAGTATTGTAAATTGTTCAAACTGGGAAACGCACGTGATACCATATAGCCAATCAAGATAAAAACTTGCCAACACAGTGCAGCGAGGATTTTCTTTGATGTCAGTCTGTGTTATTTCCAAATATGGCAAGTGGTAGTTGTATTGATGTTAACTTCTTTCGAATAGCCAATCAAATTTGAATTTTAAAGAGGTAATTGCACTCCTCCTAATATGGATCTAATATGTTTATAGAGCTATGACATCACCAAACTCGTATTCTGATCAGATATTGTGTTATGTTCAGCCGAGGCAACTCATGTAGTGTACGACTTAGATATACGAAGATGAAAGCGGGAGGAGAGAGGGCATATTATTTTCATCTTTATGAAAATATTGAATATTGTTGGTGTGTGAAACAATGTTCCTCCTTCCTCACTGACTGTGATCACTGTTGCAACAATTCGAGACGAGTCCAGGCTCCGCTATTTTAATAATCATCTGCGATCCGTATTCCATTCCCCGAAACTGAATGGAATTTCAACGAATCTTTGGGCAGAGATATTTACCGCGAGCAGATAAGTCATTTTCAAGTTACAGACATCTAAATTAGCAAGTATGGTCAATACATGTATGTAATATAGTACCCCCTGTTGAGACCTTCTTCCTGTGTGTTGGGTTAGGCTGTGTCATGTCAACACACCGATGTGGAAACTTAAGTAAATTATTATTTTGGCTAATATCTGAATGTAAATGCACCTTTTGGTGTTCACCGAAACTTCAGCACGTTATTGTGATGGACAATTTGCACGCTATGATAATTGGTTCACATCAGGAATTATGATGTACCGAACTTGTATCTGTCTGAAATTATCATATTCATTGTTAACCTGCGGATCAAGCTGGTCTGTTATATATGTTCCTGCCTGTAGCCTATGGTTATTGTTGGTTCATACCTGAGTTTGGCTTCCATCGAAGATAAGAGAATAAAAACTGACGCAAGTTGAATGTAATAAATGTTTCGTGTATTTCTGTTTCTTTCACAGGCGATCTGGCGATCTGATGAAACATGTAATGGGAGATAGACTATTTTGAAACACTTCCAAGTTTGAGACATGTTCGGACCCGTTTCGCTTGCGACATGTCTCAAAAGTTGGGACAAAGTCATGTTTGGGCTTAGACGTTTCATTTTGAAACATGTAGTCGGCCGTAACATGTTTCAGATTGAGACAACACATGTTTCACTGTGCAGGATGTCACATGTTTCAAACGGACACGTGTTTAACGATGACATGTCTGATATTGAGACATCAATAACACACATGAGGATGACACGTGTTTCAAATTGAAACATGAAGCCGTTTCAAAATGAAATATGTACGTACAAACATGTCCCAAAAGTTGGGACAAATTCATGTTTCATTTTGAGACGTTAAACATGTCGCCAATTTTTACAGTGTGGCGAAGGTCATCTTCGCTGAAACGCGACTCAGCCTCACCGACTTGGAATCGGACACCTCGGTCGTTGTCGAAGATCTCATAACCGAAACTTGACACCCGGCTTCTTACAAAACGCCGTCACCATCGCCGGCTCACTTTCATTCATTTCGCGTATAATTTGTTAAATAACAATAAAGGACATCGGAACATTAGTTCCACTACCTGATGTTATTTATAAACTTAGAGACATATCCTAACTGGCATGCGCCATGGCAGCAACAATAAGGAAGTCTCCTAACTGTGACTGTATGAGTAATTTGCACTTGTCCGTTAGTGGGCGCTTGAGTCAGGGGGGACACCAATCTCCTGGCTTCGATTGCATATACCTTTCGTCTAAACGGCTGCAGGAATGATCTCTGCCCCACCGTAATAAAAATGTAGAACGGAAGGAACAGTTCGTAGGATTCGATGATATTCCATTGGTTTGTCGTTTTGTTTGGCATGGATCACCAGCGCGTGATGGATAATGCATGAATGAAAGAACGTACCGATTCTATTTTCAGGTTGTAGTCATAGATACCTACCCCTCCCATCCCCGTCATTTTTTCAATGAAAAGTCCGCCATTGTGTTGCTAAGCTGCGTCACAGCTCTGTAAATTTTGTAAAACTGAGCTACCCAAAAAGAGTTCGCTTGCGTTTGTCTTCATATAGTACCGTGCTGATGTTATTCATGACATAATTGAAATATATAATGGCATGGTTGACATAACTGCTTAGTTTTAAACTAAATTATGTGACATATTTCGCGTAACACACAGCGCGCATAATAATGTAACAGCTCATTACATTTTTGTTGCCTGTGGGTGAGATTAGATTTGGAGCTGTTTGTAAAAAGCGGAAAACGGATCGAGGCTTGGTGAATGGGGGGACACAATATGGGCTGGATAAGATGAAAAGAGATAGGTAGTCATCAAAATAGTGGTTTCGGTGGCATGACAGACCACACTTGTCAATGTAAATATTTTGTATTTGGCCATATCCATCTTCAAGGCGACATTTTCTATTGTAACGCCAGTGACATCCTTAGTATAACGCAATCTCGAAACCAGACCTATCCGGTCCTGTCCTCCCTACATCGAAGCGGCCAATTGTCCAGCGAAGAGCGACCCCTGGTGGCGAGGTTGTAGTATAACGCGTAATGTCCTTTGTTGACGCCATGATGCTGTCATATCTGATTGTTGCATGACGTCACAATACAACGTTGCTAGAAGAAAGATACATTGTATGGGATTTTGTCCTCCCCGATTTAAACGTCCTCTGGCGGACAGGGGCAAATACTCTTATCATTACAGAATGGAATCTGCCGTATTGACAGCGAAGCCTTCGAAAACGAGAGATTGTACCTCACGAGTATTTACTAATCGATTGGCAAACCACTCCCGATCACCCCAAGTTTGGGACTCAGATCTTTGACAAGGATAAACAATACGCTCAGGACCCTTACATGTGGTTAAACGTGAAAAATACACGACGGTGTGATGCCTGTTGACTAAAAAATCCCCAAAGGCCGGTACCAGTCAGCCTTGTGCAAGCACATGGTGATCAAGACAGTGCGCAAGACGGCAAAGGTGACAACGGCATTCCCATTCATCAACCACTTAGGAAGCATTCCACGCACTTCAGCCATAAACAGTTGAAAATCTTTGAAGTAACCTTCTGTAAGTATATATTTTCTGAATGGGTATACGCTTCAGCAAGACGTTGCACCAGTTGCAATTGCGATCCATCTGTGATAAGCCTGAAATGTGGCATACATACGACATACGATGGAGCATCTTCACAAGTGTTCGAGAGTTTACCTGGACATTTTTGGTGATTCGAATGAGTTCTTGGGTCGATGCCTCTATTATACAATCTCTCACATTTTATCCTCCATGCTTATTTTGAATTAGCATGTCGGTATCCCAAGCCTGTGGTTTTTGCTCTCACTTCCGATGTCGATTTGAGCTTGACATCAAGGCAGTTTGGCCCGCGATGAAATTCAAACCTGTCACATCTCATACGTCGAAGTGGATTGGCTTAATCAACTAGCTTAGCGCGTTTACTAATTGGCTTGATTCAGAGGAAACCCCTTGATCTGTTTATAACTGGTATGGGTATCTAACCAAGCCAGTGTATCGATCCTAACAGATATATCGATATATAGTGGAGCACAGAACCCGGGCCAGGGTTAAGCTTAACCTTCAAATAATAAAGGTGATGGTACGATAAGGCGGGATTTTGGCCTATATGTGGTGCGGTTGAAATCGAAAAAATAAAATGTCATAAAAATATTTATGTTTCAATGTAACGGCAAGAGAAAATATAAGTACACAATATGTGAAATTTTTAATGCGATGGCGTTATGATTATAGTTATCACATGGAACTGAAATTCACAGATGGTGCTATTTCGTGACAAAAGGGTCTAAATTGAGTCCTTCAGACACGCATCTAGACCCGAAGGACCCCTTGGACCAAAACGCCATTTAACCTGATGTTGTGTGGTAACATTATATCCCCACTGCTGAAAGATCTTTTTGGTCCAAGGAGTCCTTCATACTAAAAACTGAAAAGTTATGATTCATAACGTTTGAAGTTTTCGTGAGTAGATTAAAGCGACAAAATAGCCTGCTACAGTTGTTCGTATGTCGTGGTGTAGTGGATACGCACGATAGATCACAAGCGCCTCGAAATCTTCTTTTACCGAGTTCGAATCCCAGGAGGGCAACATGTGTGACGTCGACAAGTTATTTCAATCTTTCTCATTTTTGTTTTAAAAAATTGCATTCAGTATATCTGAAATAAGATTTTAGGCTGTCAGTATGAACCAATTAAAAATCAAATAAATATTGTTTACCGATGACACGATACCGTGTGGACATTACGGTCTAGTCAAACGTTGAAATTGAACGATCAGTCGCTACCTGTTCCAACGGCAATATATTCGCTTAAATTGTGTATTTATTCTCCAATATGTGCATTCAAAATCGATTGCAACGTGGTGAAATAATAACGCCATGGTAACGAATATATGTGAATCTATCATGGTTCAGCGTAACATTCAGTCCGTTGATTGACAGTTGCCGCTGACGACAAGTTGTACATTGCATTGTGATTGACAGACGGAGAGAAGAAATGTACATTCTTATGAGTCGGCTGGCTGTGGGCAAAAACCCCGCCTTACAATATCATCTCCTTTCGAGCCTCACTTAAAGCAGCAAAATGGATAACTGGACGCTGTGGAGTGTATCTTAGCTGTCCAAGGGTGTTGTATGGTCGTGTGTTCTACGACGTGATGTACCTCATTTCTCCTCTCGACACCCCAAGGCTGAACTGCCCAGCCACCACCTCTTCCGGTTTTGCAACGATGGTTTCCTAACGATATCCTGTGGAACTTCACTGAATTACCTATTTGAACGGATTGCATATATGATACAATGGATACTAAAACGGGTCCTGTAGCCTGAATATTTCACAAGAACTTGCGCAACAGGACCAGAAGATAAACCGGAAGTGCTAGTTCTGTCGGTTGATTGGTTAACTGGGTCAAAATCGACAAACAGGAAGTGGCAATCACATAATATGATTGAATAGTTTGTACTGTGCATTGTCCCCAATTTGGGAGGAATCTCATTCAGCTAAATGTGTTTTCCCAGATGTAGGTGGCAAGACAAGACAAGAAAAAATGTAGAAAACAGCACTGCTTACGCCATCAGGGCAGCCAATGGAATTGCCTTTGCATTTATGGTAACCTTGACTCATTGTATAGTGTGAAAAGTTCAGTCTTCCTTGGGGGAGGGGGAAGAATGCTGAAATGGAGGCGCTCAACCCTTAAGTTTAACGTATCGATAGGAACTTTGGCCATCAAAACTCGGTGAGTGAATCTGTGTGCATCACGCAATAACTGAGAGCTGATGAAAACGAAAGAAGATAGTGCTACCAAATGATATATATAAGTACACACCGGTACCAACGAGAAATAACAAAGCGGAAACCTTTCGTAATTGGTTTGTTTCTAGTAATTATTATCGGTATCTCGTACCATATCGTACTGTTCTCTTTACCTATTGCCCTTTATCAAATGTGTGGGTCATTCATCATGTCTGGTGATAGCGATCAGTTGTTTATCGGGGGCAATATAAGGGTCTACCATCAAATGGACGATATAATTGTGCCTCTATTATAAGAGAATGATTTCCGCGGTAACCTTTTAACCCTATCTGATCAAGCTGAACGTTGACAATATGATAAATTGGTAGAGAAAGTATTTTTCATTACCGAGATAACACAATTAAACCCTATTCTTTGCACGTCGAACACTGGAATTAACTTTTGGAAATCACTAGTGTCACTGCACGTTGCGGGATCTAGTTTGTGCATCTCACAGTTTAGCACTCGCACAACAATAGCTGCACACAGAAATACCAGGATGGTGATTTAGAGGCACACAGCATCTGAAGGTTTTTGAACCATTGCAAATTTCCTACCTCGTTGTTTTCCAGGTAAGGATTTGTCAGTTTTTGAAGTATCATATAAACCTAAAACTGAAGGGCTTGATGCAAATCAGTTAAGTTTTTGTCATATATTCGTTTGGTTCAAAAGGAGGAGAGGCAATCAGATGAACACATGTCGTATACGTGCTGTATCTCTATATTTAATTTCCGTAACAAAGACTCTAATTGAAAGAATTGCAAAGCCCATGAGACTATAATGTAGTGGACGGGTTAATGCGTATTCGGTCACTTTGGGCACACATAGCTTTGTATTAGTTAGCCACCCTACTGCGTTACACTTTCATTTTCGAAAACAGAATGGTTCTGCAGTGCTAAATTATTATGAGATAAGTAATATTTAAAATAATAAGCAAAAGTAGCCAAAAGATATTGTACAAAAGATTGTCCAATGGCCGCCAGATTTTCATGTTGGGGCACTTAGGTTCACCCAGCTTTGCGTTATTTGTCAACACTACTGCGTTGCACTTGGTCTTTGAAAGCAGAATAGTTGCACAATGCCACAGTATTGTAAGCCAGTAATATTTAATTGATTAAGGAATGAAAATAATATTATTGATAATGATAATAAGCAAATTAGGCAAACAAAGTCAACCACATATTGTGAATTTTTTGAAGGAGTTTTGTATTTCTCCTACAGCACCACAGCTCACACGGAATTAGACATGGCGTTGGGAGAGCAATGAGATATGGAGTCATTTTGTACTAGCTTAATGTAGGCGTAACAAATATTCATCAAGATGGCCGTCATGAGGCACGGCAGTTTGTGACCGTTTCATCAGTTGGCTCACAATATTATCGCCACCTCTTAACCCTATCTGGCCTGGGCGATTTGGGGTGTACCGCAGCCTGGGGGGGGGGGGGAGGCGGAAAGTGCCCTCCCCCAATATAATTTCGCTATCGCTGAGATTAGAGGGCTGAAACTTACCACACTATATCTTTGGGTTAAGCTCTACAAAAAATGTAAAAATCCAAGATGGCCGCCATGATGACGCCACTGTGACGTCATTTTCAAAAAGAGCAGTTTTGGACGATTTTTGGGTCAGAATTTTCGAATTTTTTATTTTTGTTTCTTCTTCGCAAAAGCTGCATGATAAATTAGTAATAATTATCTGATATGAAATAAAATACCCACTTTTCCATACAGAAAAGCAAACTTTTGAAGAAATATGACGAAAACATCACTGGTAACCCTCATGGCCGCCATTTTAAATTTACTCATGATGGGGATGCTAATAGGCTCATAAAAGAGACCCCAATATGATAATCTAAAAAGTCACAGAGTTTTAGCTCTTAATTTTTGTCGTTCCGGAGATAGGAGCAAAAAAACAACAGGGGGCCGTGACCCCTCCCCCCCCCCTCCCCCCCAGGCCAGGCAGGGTTAAACGAGAGAATTAAACATTTCCACAGTTAGATAGTAAGGGTTACCACTCCCAGCAATGCGAACAGATTTACCTCGGTGGCTCAACGCACATATATAGTCTTGTGGGGATGTGCTACTCGAGCGATTCATTGTCCATTATTATTAATTTTACTTCTTTTCTTGGATTTGGTCTCAAGTTCGTTTCTCTATGATCGAGCTTTATTACAGGAGGTCATGTAAATTAGCAAAGAAAGCTTTTATGTAATGAAAACGTTTTTTTTTAATTTGCGCTAACAGGTGGTTGAGCTGCATATGCTTATAGCGTGTCTAAGTGTATCCACAGTACTTATTTTCGAAAAGCGTAAATCCAGAAAAAAATATTCATGTTCCATTAATGTTCACTTCTACGGTCATTCAAACCTCATTAAGCATGCATTGCTGTGGGTCGTCATGGGTGCCATTTTGTAAGTACCGGTGGCGTTTTGAATCAAACAAACGAGCTGTATAACCCTAATCTGAAAAGCTGAAGAGAGATAGAGTATATCCCTCCTATTTTCCTGAGTTTCCGGAGAATATCATGAAATGGAACAGACTGAATTGAAAACTCTTGGATGCTAAGATAAGCACATTTCATTTGATGTGAACACAGCATGGCCTGTTTCCAATCGCATTATCTCATTCATAGCGGGCGGAATCTGCTGGTGCCCCTATCGGTTTGACTACAGTAGACTTGTCCATATAAATTATATTTTAATTACCATCTATATTATCATACATGTATATAGTAATAGTACAGAATGCATAGACGCCTATCCCTGATGAGAACTTGCACTTTCATCGACCTGAAGATTCTTGGAGACTGTTGAGTATGTACGGAGCCCCCTACGGCATAATTATCATTTAGTACTTATGTGGATGGGAAATGTCCATGTTATGAGCATGATCTGGTACAAGCAGGTAGTGTAGGCTAAGATGAGTTTATGGAAAATTTTATTTCCAGATCAAGTTCATAACTTCGTTGGCTAATAACATTTTGAAAAAAAAATGTTTTCTTGTGTACGTGGCCAATTCGAAACCCAGGATGTTCGATAATGCCCGTCAGGGAATAAAAAAAAATTATAGTGGAGCGATCTCAACCTCGAACTTTGCGAGTGGTGATTGGAATAGATATATAGATATGAAATCAAATAAGGCTCAGATGGCGAACATCTTGGAAATCCAAGGTGATCGGTAATGCACCATAGCTATTGTGACATATTCGTCGTGCTATACCCCTAAAATATCAGTCTATCAACAGAAATAATGTATATACAGGCCCGTAGCCAGGGGGAGGGGGCCGTGGGTTCGGGAAAACCCCCCTTCAAGAAATATTATATATTTTTCTCACATAAATGCCCTTTTCAAACTGAAGCGAACCCTCTATTTGCCCCTTTTCCCATACAGCGAACCCACTGATGTGCCCTTTTGGAGTGAAGGCGAACCACCCCTCAGTAAATCCTGGCTACGGCCCTGATATATATAAATCAGCTTCAGATGGCCGTCTTGGCCATATGACTTGTCTACCATTGCTATGGGATTTTCTATCAATATTCTGACAAATGACCAACAAAATATTGCCAAACAGATAAAACAGTGCAGGATTCTAGATGAAAATATGGGCTTCTGACGGCCATTTTGAAATATGGCCGCTGTGACCTACATAGGAAAAGTTCGAGATGGCTCCATATCCAGAAATGCTCCCCAGGCCACGATGTACCTCTATGCCCGTTCATGCTTTTATGAAAAAAGGCACAATTTTTTCACATATTAATTGACTGGACTATTAGGAATTTTATTACTCAAGCTAACTTTTGACACAGCTAACATTTGTACAGCATGGAATAGTGGTCTCTAAATTACAAACGAAAATACCGTTTCAACGGATATTCGGAGATGACCCCCACTCGAGTTAACGTTAACGTTCGAGACTTCCTTTCAGATGTAGATATTGCATACTAATCAATTTAGTACTGAGCAAACTAATATCTTATTCGAAAAGGTTGAAGAAAATTTAAGAGGGTTGCCGTAGTTTAAGTACCCCTATGCATTTTGAGATAACGAAAAAATTATCGGCTATCACGGGTTTTGTGAGGTCGCTCATACGTTACCTGGTATGAGGCGCCGTTTGTCACTTTCTGACTTAATCTATTTATTTATTAATATCTGGTATTTATCAGGCAGATATATAAATCCGTTAAACATGAAGGTGAAATAAACACTGGTTTTAGTAAAATTTAAATCCTATATCAGCGAAAATAATGCGTGAAAGATTTATAAATAACTATTTTAGATTGCTATATATATATCTCTCCAGTTACATTATTTTTGGGATATAAATTTATTCAATATCAACGATCACGTATTTATATATCCGACGAAACGTATCTTGCTGATATATATATATATTTCAAATTGTGTTGTTGGAGATATATATATCCTGTCATCGCCAAAGTTCTGATATATAAATCTTGAACTGAGAAAGTTGTGGATATATATATCCTAGTGAAACATGCTAATGAGCTGTGATACGTATTACCCCCAAACCGCTGGCACGTGTCCTGTGTGGGTGAACACTGAACAGTCTTTCCACAGAGTCCCGCTGTGTTGTAAACAGGCACTAATATGTGAACCATCTATCAATGTTATAGGGGAAATTTCTTTAGGCAGTTCTTGTACTCCCATCATTGAGTAATAATAAATTCTATGCTCCCATGATGCAGTCAACAAGTTTAATCCAATGATATTTTACTACAGGTAAATGAAGATAGAACGATTTCAGATAAGGCATATAATCATGCTATCTAGTTTTTTATAAAGATATAAATACTTTTACTTTTGATTTTCGTTTTCGGTAATTTCTGAAACTGAAATATAGAAATGGTAAGTTCTGCTTATTTGGTGTTTGATTTTTCACTTTGAAATAAGTCAAACATAAGCGAAAACTTAAAGTTCGTTTTTTTTAAATTATGGTTTTCCGACTTTTTGAAAAGGCCAAGATGATATAAAGGTAGCATGGCTTTTACCTGAGAAATAAACCTTCCTGGTAGGTTTATGTTTGTGACAGACAACAATAAGGATATTAGCATACCGCAATATCAGTTCAGTCAATATGACGTAGGGGGCCTACCGTAATAGTCGGGCGACAAAATGCCGAAATTTGTTTTGGCCTTCTCATATATTTTAGTAGCAGTTTTCTAATTTTATATCATTATTGCACATATATTGAAAAATCCTGTTAAATTATATACAACCAAAAACCAAAACAGCCAAAAGTCATTTGAGAGGAAAATCGATTAGGTCGAGGCTCCTGATTGAATATTTACATGCATGAAGAGCAGTTTAGGTTACGTTTCATAAAACATGCGAATAGAAAATCGATGCATGAATGTACAAGGCTAACAGCAGAAGGAGTTTACTAGGGTAGTTAAAATCCTATAATAATTCAATCACCAAATACAATAACCTTTAATTTCATGAACAAAATTCAAATCAGTTGTCTAATAAATTTGTTAATCCTCTAGACTCATTGAAATAACTTTCTGGCCATTTTGTCAACTTGCTGTTCTAATAGTTTTATCACGCCCTGACTTTTTGGTGAGATATTTCACTTCTTACGATTGAATTATTAGAGGGTTTCCTGCAAACGCCGCACCGTCTTTGATGATAAATAACGCCGGTGGAGACTCATGTCCACTATATATCTACTATATGACAATCAAGATTTTATACAAACGTTTCACCCGGCGGATAAACATAAACTTCCTGTTAGTGGACCATAAATTTCGACACCTTGACATTTCTAGCCCTGGTCATTTCTAAAACCGCAGCAAAATCGACGACGTCACCAGTTACTCATTAGCATATCTTACTTCGGATAGATATCCAATACTTTCTCAGTTAAGGATTTATAAATCAGAACTTTGGCGACGACATTATTTATATATCTCCAACAACAGATTTTGAAATATTTATATATCAGCAAGAAACGTTACGTCGGATATATAAATAAGCGATCGTTGATCGAGGATACATATATATATATTGAAGAAATTTATATCCAAAAAATAACATAACTAGAGATATATATATCTCATATAGTATCAAATACGTATTTATAAATCTTTCACGTATTATTTTCGCTGATATAGGATTTAAATTTTACTAAATTCAGTGTTTATTTCATATCCATATTTAACGGATTTATATATCTGGCTGATAAATACCAAATATATATAAATAAATAAATTAAATCAGAAAGTGACACACGGCGCCTCATAACCTGGTTACTACCCACTCGGACAGCTGTACATTCACATGATGTTGACCCCCAAGGTCCAGGATACAATGACTGATACAAAATTTGCCACACGAAAAAGTAAACGGACTTCTTTTTAACCCCTTTCTCGGAATGGGCACCTGGACTATTCTCCATTGTCAGACTTTGTAACCTCATACATTCGGTGCATATGACAGTAGAAGGTATACACTTTGATGCCATGAGAATGCATTTACGTTCATGAGTCGATGGCAAATCAAACCTTAATTCTCCACTTCGTGACTGACTTGAAAGAATATCCGAAAATCCAAGGTGGCATGTTTGTGGCGTTTGCATATAATTGAAATGTCCAGATTTGGCTTCCCTCCCGTCCCAAAAGATACGCTATTAATGTTTCATGTGAATGTAATGTTTTACGATTTGTTTATGTCTTCTGTTTTACGATTTGTTTGTGTCTTCTATGTACAGAATGGGTGTCCAGGCACAGTTTCTTTGCTGTATATTTGTCGTTTTCCTGCTAAACTACAGCCATTCAGTACCACATGGTGGGAAGACTTTACAGCGGATATTATCGTCTGCCAAAGGTAAGAAAAACATGGATGACTTTTTTGATAGCTACATGTACTATTTAATGTAATGTAGGTTCGTTCATATGTTTTTTTCTCTTGGTTCAAATTTTATTTCCCATTGGAAGATGCCCGGTGAAGGCGAAACACCACTACGTTAGTCCAGAGGCGGCGGAACCGCCCCGACCACCCCAACCATGGTCGGGGCAATAATTTCAGGACCGCTGATTACCGTCTACTTGAGTCGGGGCAATGTCACAGCGTCTGAATGTATAGTCAATCGTGCTTGACGAGTTCGAGTTATATTGTTTTGCTGTACTAAACACCATTGGCATTTTAAACAGAGTTTGAACAACATCATAGATTTCATCCACAAATCACCATTTTTCTGTATCATGATTGATGAGTTGGCAGATATCTGTAATACCGAACAAGTTGTTCCAGTCTTCCGCTGGCTTGATACAGAACTGGCCGTACACGAAAGTTTCGTTGGCGTGTATCAGGTGCAAAACCTTGCTGCAGACGCCTTGGTCTCGGTTATTACTGACGTCTTGACTAGGATGAAGCTGTCCATAACAAATTGGAACATCGAGCATTGTTCACTCACTGTCATGGGCATGCTTTAAATCTGGCTTGCAATGACGCAATCAAAACGCTTGACGTTACAAATGACTCCCTTGAGATCACACATGAAATATGCAAGCTAGTTAAATACTCTACTAGACGAGAGGCCACGCTTCACGATTTGAAACATGACTTGGAACCAGACACTCCTGGAATTCGTGTCCTCTGTCCTACATGTTGGACAGTTCGTGCAAACTCGCTTCGTAGCATCTTGGACAATTATACTGTCCTTCTTAAGCTCTGGGATGCCGCACTGTCTTTCGTCTAGGAAACGGACCTCAAGGCACGAATCATCGATGTCCAAGCTCAAATGCAAAAATTTGACTTCTATTGGGGAATTTCTCTGGCGCACCTCGTCCTCAGACAGTGATAATCTGAGCGGAAACCTTCAAAATCAGAACCTGTCTGCATATGCAGGACATGAAGTTACGGCACTCACTGTCAAAACACTTGAAAATATTCTCAATGACAGGGACTTCGGTTTGTTCTTCAAGAAAGTTCTATCGCACGCCAAGTCTTTGGAGGTAGATTAACCCCAGTTGCCTCGCAAACGTAGGCTGCCTGCTAGACTAGAGCAAGGAGATGCACCACGACATACATCGGCAGCAGTATTTTGACGTCCCGGATCGTATTATTAATGCAATTCAGGACAGAATTGACCAGCCTGGTTACAAGCAATATCGTAATGTCCAAGAATTACTGATGAATACTTGCCATGGTAAAGACCACATAAAGCAGCTTGAGGCAGTTAAAACATTTTATCATTCTGATCTGGACAAAGATCTACTTGCTACTCAGCTGGAAACGATGACCATTAGATTTAAGGAAACACCGTCGGTTCCGATGAAGAATATATTTTCAACCTTAATATCCCTGTCGCCAGCTGAGAGGACATACTTGTCCGTGGTCTTTGTCGTTGTACACCTGCTTCTTTTATTGCCAGCTACAAATGCAACAAGCGAACGATCATTTTCTGCTCTCAGGCGACTGAAAACCTACCTCAGATCCACAATGACTCAGACACGATTCAATGACCTGATGGTGTTGCATGTCCACCAGTCACTGACTGACGAGCTAGACCTGAAAAGGCAGTTAATCAATTTGTCGATCTATCAGATCACAGGTTATCAATATTTGGTAATTTCTGAATATCTCAGGTCAGAGAACACCGCCGGGTTTCTTGTGAGCGGTGATGACGGGAATCTTTATGTGGAACCTGATTTTCAGTGATAAATAGACTTTGTAAATGTTTTATTTGAACTCACATTTTCAACATTTTATCGAGCATTAATATGGTATTTTATGTACCGGAAATAGCCCAGAATGCATCTCCTGCAATCTAGGACCCCGGAGCTTCCGTGGCCTAGGCGGCCCCTGGACCCTCGCCTAATAGTGCTGTGATCGTTGGTCGGGGCATATCGGAAATTGCTTCCGCCGCCCCTGACGTAGGATATACTACCGCACCTTGTACCAGTGTGACACCTCCTGTTAATTCTGACGTAGGAATTCATCTATCCAATCAAGAAACCTTTGAGGTTGAAACCGTCAGCAAAGTCTACAAAATTCTGTTGGTCAAACCGAGTCACGTGCCTCCAATTTGGGATAATTACTTTGTAGCAGGTCAAACCAGACATTGCGGGACCAGTCGTTCCCTTGAAGTAGCCTCCAGGCACACACTTGTACAACCATCAATTTTATTAGCAAAATATTTTGTCATTCTGATTTGGCGACATCTTCATTTTATCAAGCGAATTTCTACGTTTCCACTTCGAACTTCCCTTGATATATCTGGCCCCCTTCAATGTTCAAAGAATGTTCCGTGAGACGTCACTGACCTCGAAAACATTTGAAATTCGAAATGAGTCGTACAAGAGCGTGATTGATTGGCTGACCTATATAGTGGGCTAATACAAACATCATATTAGGAGGAATGACGCCGCTAATTGCGGATGATGTCACTATACTCACAATCGACGTGCACGTTCTGATTGGTTCGTCTCTCGTTCGTAGGTGAAATTTACACCTCGGATTTTGAACACTGAAGAGGGTCAGATAAATCAAGGTAGGTAGAAATTGGCTGGATAAAATGAAGATGATTGAATGCGCCTGCATGGGATGTTTCAGAGGCGGAGTCCAGATTAAGGAGGCCTAAAATGACACTGAGTTCCCACTTTGTGCAGAGAATATCAGTACTCTATCAATCATTGCCCACCGATTATATTCTAGTTCTACAGGTATATCATTGGACAAATAATACTGAATATAGGGAGGTGGATATTCCAAGTTCCTGTACTACCCGGTACATGTAATTACCTGCTCATATTGAAGTGAGCTTTCTGTTTTGAATGGGTTTTACGCTACCGTAGTGATCATAATCTTTGAGATACATTTTTCCGAAAGAGTCTAAAGCCAATTCTCGGTCAGGCAGGCTTTGACCATGCTCAACCATGGTATGACCATGGTCTTGGTGGGTCAAGTGGGTTACGACCATGGCTAACCACGATCGGACCATGTCAAACATATTTTTTTCACTCCGGCCTCATCCTGTTTGACTATAGTTTCTTGACCAAGGTCAACCAGCGTTTGACTGTGGAGCCATATAAGTAGTAGTGTCTACAGATATCCGACCATATTTCACCCGGATGTAAAAATGACGTCACTTCCGGTTTGGGTGAATGGGGCGTGACCTTTGGACATGTCCAGACTTGTCTGTGTCTCTCCGTGTCTTTTGATGTACTGGGGTTTTTCTCGACCGCCATTGTGGGAAAATGGCGGATACGTTGACCGGAAAGACCCGAAGGTGACCGCCATTGTGGGAAAATGGCGCATACTTTGACCGGAAAGACCCGAAGGTGACCGCCATTGTGGGAAAATGGCGGATGCGTTGACCGGAAAGACCCGAAGGTGACCGCCATTGTGGGAAAATGGCGGATACGTTGACCGGAAAGACCCGAAGGTGACCGCCATTGTGGGAAAATGGCGGATACGTTGACCGGAAAGACCCGAAGGTGACCGCCATTGTAGGAAAATGGCGGATACGTTGACCGGAAAGACCCGAAGGTGACCGCCATTGTGGGAAAATGGCGGTTACATTGACCGGAAAGACCCGAAGGTGACCGCCATTGTGAGAAAATGGCGGATATGTTGACCGGAAAGACCCGAAGGTGAACGCCATTGTGGCAAAATGGCGAATACGTTGAAGAAAAAACGTATAAAAGGGGCGATTTTTAGTGGTTTGGTGTATTCATTGGACTACCAAACGGAGCTATCTCACCTACCTGCCTGCCTGCCTGCCTGCCTGCCTGACCAGCCTGCTTGCCTGACCAGCCTACCAGCCTGAACCACTCTGACGAGAGGAGCTATTGGCCTCACTGGAGCATGAGTCGTGGAGAAGATTTTCATTTTACCAGTGCAACTTCACCAGCCTATCTCACCCTAGCAGCTACTGACCAGTCTGAGCCCACAGTCATGGAGTCATCCCAGCGAGCTAAGCTTCAACAGCACCGTGTTTGCCTCATTGATGAGATGCAGCATGTGGCCGAACTATGTGATCTGCTTATGGTGGAAAACATAATCCTTAAACACGGTGTCGAAGATATCATGGCGCAGAAGACCACTTCACGACAAAACAGAGCCCTCATCGACGATCTACTGCGCCGTGGCCCCTATGCATTTCTAGCCTTCGTGGAGGTGCTGAAGAAGACGGGAAATGAAGAACTAGCAGATCTACTTCAAGCCCAGGATTCAGAAGATAATATCTTGGTCATGGACATCGCCGAAGAGCGTACAGCTACCAAACGTACGCACCAAGAGTCCGGTCTACCTGCCAAACCCGGTGCACCACCCAAACGGCCCCGACTAACACCTTTAGAAATACCTCAGCAAGTGCTTCAGCCAGTGCCCCAGCAAGTGCCTGAGCAAGCGAAAGAAGAGGTGCTACTTCCTATGTCTGTGCAGGAGATCAATGACATTATCCAGCAGGCCTACCAGGCGGCCCAGACGAACACTTGGGAGCTCTCTCCCTATTTAACTGTGAGTGTCAAAGAAGAGGAAGTGCATTTTAACGCACCGGCCTGGGACGACAAACCACCTAAGCATATCGCCTTGACGTTGGACACCTGGATAAGAGTACAGGCCATTGATTACGCCGTCGATGCGGTCATTGACCACCCGGGGAGCGACGAAGCGAAATTTTATGTGGGTGACGACATCTTTGTCACCTGTTCTACATTCAACAACATGCTCCTCGTGCATATTCGGAAATGGAAAATGAGGTCAGATACGCAAAAGCGTATTCCTTGTTCTCAGGGTGTCACCCTGAAAATACCTGCGTGGCGGAAGCTGCAGAGTCTCACAGCTGAAATTCATGAAGTCCTGTCTCACCAGGTGTCTCAGTATATTTATAAGAAGTACATCGACACATTCCTGGATGATCTCAGACCCCGCATTCGACACTTGCGTATCCAGCAATGTGCAGGCTGTGTGAACAAGAACGGGCTCTTCAACACGCATACGTGTGTGGACAATAGTATACCATCAGACGCGCTCATCACTGAGGCACTACAGGACGTGAACGAGGTGCAAATTGCCCAGGCATTGGAAGCTGCCTGTCCACCCAGAATTCCACGTGAACAGATTGCCACCTTCATCTACGTGCACCAGGGGCGGAAAGACGATGACGAGTTCAAACAAGCCTTGTTGCATAAATATTGAACATTTCACACAAGTCTTGTTGCATTGAACATTCAGACATTACCGTATTCCTACATTCTATGTTCATTCTATGTTCATTCTACGTTCATTCTACGTTCATTTAAGCGCCTTGATAGCGTATAATTGTATTAAAAAAATTCAATACCAAGAGTCTACTGTGGTGAAGACGTTCATTCTACTGTGTTAATAAAAATAGTAGAAATTCAAAATGTGTGTTAGTGTTCATTCTTTGCAAAGATAATTGTATTAAAAAAAATCCAACACTAAGAGTCTACTGTGGTGTAGACCTTAGGTTTTCATATTGGTGATGGGAGCTGGTGTTTTTTGTGCTTTGATTTAGAAAGTCTCACCCCTTTCGGGAGTAAATAGGTGGCCCTGAAAAGGGCCTTTGAAAAGAACAGCGTCATCACACTGTTACGGGCGGAATTTTTTTTTCACGCCTGACACCCACGTCCTACACACAGGGCATCGTATCTTCAAATGAAGCTCCTCTGTCTCGGCGCACTGGCACGTCCCCCCTATACATGTTAGGGATAGCAAGCATACGGAACATAGGCATAGGTGACCGCAGGGGAAGAAGGCGTACATGGTCTCTTCGATCTGACATACGGTACAGGTGGATTTATTCTCTTCCTTAGTCAGTTGTACACGTAGTTTACACTTGTCCTCTTCTAATTGATCAATCTGTTCGTTCAGGTGGACGATCTCTGCTAGAGGTGGTTGTGGTGGTGTTGTCATTCCTGTTGCGGTAGCTGGCGTTGGGGTAACCGTCGTTGTGGTAGCCGCTGTAGTTGCTGGGGGTCTACTATTTAACCACTCCACCTCGGGGAGATCTTCATCGTCTGTTACTTGATCCTCATCTTCTTCCATAGCGTCCCTTATCTCTTGCTCTTGTTGTGCACCTCTCCGTCTCAACGCATCAGCAATATGATGTTCATGCACCCGCTGTAAGCTGGTAATGATTGTAACATGTTGTTCGTTGTCTTCTCCACTTGTGTGAATCACTTCCCTATGTTCTCTAGGATCTTGTGGGTTCATCGTGTTGAATAGCGTCCGTCTGGTAGGATTAGCCATGATGCAGTTCTGAATGAATGGATAGCAGACGAGATACTGCGCGCTATTTATAGTCTAACCGTAGAGCGCCCGGAAACACCCGAAGGTGAGCGCCATTGAGCGCCATTGTTGCGCGGACGTCAGCGTAATCTTCCCATTGAAAGATTGTGTTTGCTCAGGCCCGCTGAAATTTTGTGTTTCTTTTCCATCTTTAAACCGGTCTCATTTTGCAATAAAATGCGAGTTGACGTGTAAAACTTATTTCAACTTGAACTTGGGGAACTTATCGTGTAGCGTTGAAAAATTCAGAAGGCTAGCGGCAGGCTAACCCACTATTTGTAATGATTTTGTCGATTTTAGACCCGTAGGATTATGGGAGTGGTGGTGTGGAAAACCCGGTAAATTTTAAATAAATCGGTTTACCTGCGTAAAAATACTTGAGGTGTGTTCCTGACATCCTTATAATGTCACCCTGAAAATTGGAGCGGGTTTATCGAAAGAAAAGTAGGAATTTTTATCCTACCACGCTGGCTACGGTAACACAGCCATTGACACGCATAGCTGTACTCACATTTGCCTCCAGACTGTATAGCGCTGTGATACGGGCGCGGACGTCAGCGTAATCTTTCCATTGAAAGATTGTGCTTGCTCAGACCCGCTGAAAGTTTGTGGGTTTTTTTCCATCTTTAAACCGGTCTCATTTTGAAATAAATGCGAGTTGACGTGTAAAACTTATTTCAACTTGAACTTGGGGAACTTATGGTGTAGCGTTGAAAAATTCAGAAGGCTAGCGGTAGGCTAACCCACTATTTTTAATGATTTTATCGACTTTAGACCCGTAAGGTTATGGGTGTGGTGGTGTGGAAAAACCGGTAAATTTGAAATAAATCGGTTTACCTGCGTAAAAATACGTGAGGTGTGTTCCTCACAGCCTTATAATGTCACCCTGAAAATTGGAGCAGGTTTATCGAAAGAAAAGTAGGAATTTTTATCCTATCACGCTGGCTACGGTAACACAGCACTATACAGTCTGGAGGCAAATGTGAGTACAGCTATGCGTGTCAAAGGCTGTGTTACCGTAGCCAGCGTGGTAGGATAAAAATTCCTACTTTTTCTTCGATAAACCTGCTCCAATTTTCAGGGTTTGGAGTGGATGGAGTGGACAATAGTCCCTACGTGAGTCCCTACCAACAGATTGCTCAACTCCTACAAGATGAGTTGGAAGAAGACCAAGAAACAGAAAGGGGGAAAAAAGAAAAAGAACAGATGGCTATTTTACAGCCGTCATTACAAGATGAGTTGGCAGAAGACCAAGAAACAGAAAGAGAAAAAAAAGAACAAGAACAAGAAGAGATGGCTATTTTACAGCAGCAAGAGATGGAGCACTACTCTACCGCAATAAGAAGAAGACTGGCGCCAGACACAATATGGAAAGCGCCACAGTATTTACGCTGTGTCGAATGCTGTAGTCGCTTCGCCAAATACGCTATATTTCCATGTGGACACCAAGCCTTATGTATTTGCTGTATTCACAGACATGCACGAAGACCAGAGCCTACGTCCACTGACAACCCCATAGCGTGTAAACTCATCGCGCTGGAATGTCCCGTGTGTACCCAGAGGCGAGAAAACCTGCTCCGAACGATGTAACCCCCTTACCTCTTCCTAACGGCCCTTTGCAGGGCCACCCCAATCTTTCGAAAGAGGAAGCGTCTAATTAAAAGCATAAAAAAAAACAAAAAAAAACACCAACTCCTGCACATGCACACACCTAGGTAACAATAGGTAAATAACACTAAAGTAAATGGAAACTTCCTACTAACAGCGCCCAGGTATTAGTATGATTCACCATGTAGGACCTGATTTGAATTGAATGTGCCAAGTTAGAAGTTCCCCTTTCGTAAGATTGGGGTGGCCCTGAAAAGGGCCGTTAAGGTCAATTTGTTTACCCTGTTTTATTCAGGGGGAGTTTGCCTGTCTACTCCAAACTGGCGGAAAAGTATCGGCCAGGGTGTAATATGTATCGGCCAGGCTGTTGTTGTTGTTGTTGTTGGGGGCCAGGCTCTCGCTCCGCATCGTCATCAGAGGAGGAATCTGCCGGTAGATCGTCCAGAAAGCGCGCTGTCGCAATTCTTGGCAATTCGTCAATGTCGACGAACTCTTGTTGAGCGGCCTGTTGTTGTTGTTGTTGGGCATCCAACAGATCTCGCAGGCAGTCCAACCAGTCTCGCCCCAGCAAATCGGCCGGCGCCCTAGTCACCAGATGATGGAGGTCGGCCCAGGCTAGCAGTGATATGTTGGTGTTCTCCCGCGTCCATCTGTGAATTTCCTGCAACCAATACTTTCTGACGGCCCTCGCTAATTCTTCTTTCTCCCGCCTCTCTATCGCCGCACCTTTCGTCGTTGACATCTTGGCAACACGGCTCATGATATGATTTTGATGTATACGTGTTTACGGGTCGAGAAAAAAGGGTTTGAATGAAGCTTCTCCCCACGCGGCCTCTGGTTTTATACTGAAACTAGAGTAGATTTTCATTGGCTGTTTAAACGGGGGCGATCCTCGTTCATTGGTTCTGTCTCCGTCCTCGCCATTGGTTGATATACACGTCGCTGATTGGCCCAATAACACGAGCAGCATACCTCCCTGGGTTAATTTTCAATCCTCGCTTTTTGCACAAAATTGATATAGCAAATTCCCATGTTAAATCCATTCGTATCTCTATAACATTAGGGTTGAACTACGCGTCGCTGATTGGCCCAATTTAGGCGCGAGTAATGCCTGCTGGGTCACGTCAGAATCCTCTCATTTTGCACAAAATTGATATAGCAAATTCCCCATGTTAAATCAATGCGTATCTCTATAACATTAGGGTTGAACTACGCGTCGCTGATTGGCCCAATTTAGGGGCGAGTAATGCATCCTGGGTCACCTCAGAATCCTTTCTTTTTGCGCAAAATTGCTATAGCAAATTCCCAGGTTAAATCGATTCGTATCTCTATAACATTACACCCCGAATGATCACGGACTTTCACGAAGGTGGGGGAAAATAAGAAAACTATAACGTATACGGGTACGGACAGCACCTAGACAGGCACGGAAAAAAGTTAAACTATAACGTGTACGGCTACGGACTAGGGGTTTAATAGACGCTACCGAGTGATCACGGACTTTCACGAAGGGTGATGGAAAAATAAAAAACAGAACGTGTACCATTCGATATATACAGGCCTCCCTAGTCGGTGTTTTGTCATTCACCACCACGGGAGCGCACGGAGCAGATGGGGAGCTTGCCTTGTTCCAACTCACCACCCACGTCACCCTGATCGTCTATGACCATCAACTGCAGCTCATCGAAGAACAACCCCGAGAGGTGAAGCTATGTTTAACCCTAGCAGGATGGACTCTATTGACACGGTTGTTACAGGGAAAAGAGCCCGAAGTCGATTTCATGCACGTGGGAGTGGGTGTCTACCTATGAAGTGGTAGAGATGATTCTTTTTTTCCCCGGTTAGAAGAGCGTGGTGGTCCTCCTATCATACTCCGTCCGGCATTATGGCAGGCGCAGAAAGCTATTATCCCCGACGTCCACGACTTACTGCACCCCGACGCGAACTCTGTGGCTACCCGCACTCTTACACCTGACTGCACCCTATTGTTGTACCCCAAACGAGTGGAGCTCATCGATGACGACAGTAGGTGTTGGTATACGTCTGAACCCAAAGCGCGTGTCTCTTTGTCACCGGAAGGCTGGACTACCTTGAAACGGGTGTTGTTGGGTGACCTGGACGGTGATAGCATTCACCTGTGTGACGACGTCTACATTTTCCGCGGTCCCTTTTTTGCTCGACTCCTCTGTCTGAAGCGGGGTGGTTTTACTCTGGACCATGATCTATGGACAGCCTTGGAAAAAGTAGTCCCCATTGTCGATGAAGTACTATATCTATAGGGTGCACACAGGCTAGAGTGTCAGTGTCTACTCATGAAGCGAACACACAACAGCGCAAGGAAGACGCAGAGGGGGACGCAGAGGGGGACCCAAATGAGGGGCACCCAAATGAGGGGGACCCGAAAGGGAATCCGAAAACCTGGGCGGCAGGAATCCACGTGGCGTACCACTGTGAACAAGGTGTTAACAGATTTGTATTACAACCCTACCAGTCCAGCCGCTTATAGCGCTGTGGGAGCGCTCGCTCGAGCTGCACATTCCCAAGGCATCAGTCGAACTGAAGTTCGAGAATGGTTAAAAACCCAAGACACTTATAGCTTACATCGAGCAGCCCGCCGACATTTTCGCCGTAACCGAGTCATCGTAGGAGGCGTAGACGCGCAATGGCAGGCCGATTTGGTCGATATGAGTCGATTTGCACCCCACAATGATGGACATCGGTACATGTTGACCTGTATCGATATTTTATCCAAGTACGCATGGGTACTGCCCATCCGGAACAAAACAGGAGAGAATCTGGTACGCGCGTTCCAGCAGATTTTCAAGACGGGACGCAAACCCCTCTATTTGCAAACGGATGAAGGCACAGAATTTCTCAACCGCCACTTTCAAACCTTTCTTAAGAAACAGAAGGTGTTTTTCTTCCATACGTACAACGAGACCAAAGCCTCTGTGGTGGAACGATTCAATCGCACCTTCAAAGGACGAAGTATTTTACCGCCAAAAACACCCGCCGGTACATCGATGTGCTACCTCAACTGGTCCA